>JAQIWJ010000852.1:0-15464 GCA_034695185.1 Discolaimus major
CTGTTCCCATATGCCTTCACCCTGGCTCCAGGGCGTCTTGAGAAATTAAAAAAATTTAAAACGCACTTGAGAACTGGGTGAAGAAAGAATGCGCATCCGGAAAATAGGATGAAAGGCCGATGTTTTGTTCTTTGCATTGAAGTAAAAGCGTTTCAATTTCACAAGTAAACAAGAGTTCACCCTGAAATAGTTAACCTGGGATTTAGCTTGTGATCATGGCTACAGTATGGTCAAGCACTGTTGTTGGGTTGGCACTGAAATAAAACTTGTGCCAAATTGGCCTCAAAATCAAGAAATGTCTGTTTAAAACTGCTCGAAATAGCAAATCTCATGTCGCAACAGTTGGAAGGTGCAATTTTTGTCAAAATTGGGCAATTTTTGGCATAAAATCTGGATAATGAAAACTGTAATGAAAGACTTCATTAATGAAGCCATTATAGTTTTCATTAATGCTAATGTAATGAAAACTTCCTGAGATTTCATTAATGTAATGATAATGAAATGAAAACTAAAAACCACTAATGATAACATCCCTGGCTGGAACGACTTGTGATAAATCGTTTATCTGCCCATTCTCGACATCATCTCTGATCGATAGCAAGCACAGATCAGATAACAACCTTGGCTGCATTGTGACAATTAAGAATGAAAATAGTCAACAGTTGAATGGATTCAGATCATTGGTAAAAATATGACAGCTGGAAGCTACCATGAAATTAGCACTAGAACTCGTTCAAATAAATTTACAGTTAGGTCATGTATAGCTATTCAAATATATAATACAATTATGCAAGTCAAAAAAAACGAGAATCATCATCAATCAATCGTTGAAATGCAATCTACGAGTAGAAACCATAGCATTTATGATCATCAAAGTCCTAAAGTATCATGATCCACAGGAATCAGGTGAAATATGGTCATTATATAATCCCATGGCGGTGAAACTTCTTTTTAATTTCTCCATCGACTTCCATGTACTTGATGAATTTGATGCATGGCGAACAATGAGCCAAAATATTCCATAAACGCTTGCCAGGCCACGGACGCCAAGACATGATGGCAAATTCGAAATGCATCAATCGATCACCACTGTTAATGATCAACGGTATCAGTCCTTCATCCGTGATTTGCTCGCAATTAGTGATTGCTAATTTCGATAACTTTCTTCCATCCGAAGCCCAACTAATCAGATGATCATTGGTCAACAATGGACAGGCATTAATGCTCAGCTTCTCCACATTTGTACAATTCATGAAAACCGCATCCAATACTCGTGTATCAAGAGATCCGTCCAAAGTGAGGTCCTGCAATTGAGATGCTCGTTGGTGATTTTTGAAAAAGGCATAGCATACATCCATCCGAGCTTGCTCGAATTGAGCAGCAGACATATGCCCAAATGCTTCATCCTCGTGGAGAAAAAACTGAAAAAACAACACCAATGTCGTTATGGAAACATTGCCCTGAGTTGGAGCTTGTAATAAAACGTTTGCCATTGGGTCCCAAGTTTCAATGCCAACATTGGCATTGAGTCGATTCAACTGTGCTAGATCACTAATGTCCGCATCGTAGAGATATAACCGATCGATAGTGATCAAATCAGTGCACTTAGCCAATTCATCAATATGACGATTAATCCCACAATCATTCGAACTGAATAATTGTAATTTCGGCATAGCGAATGGGAAACATGGAAACGGTCTACTGCCGATATTTAAGAATACGTCTAATACAGTCAGGGAATCTCGTACTGTTTCCATAAGCTGAACCCATAAATCTGGATTAGCAATTCGCACACCCTTTAGTCTGAATTATTTCACACGCTTAAACTGGATAACAGGTCCGTGTTCGAGCGAAAATACCCAAAAATTCGACGTCAATGACAGTTCTTCCAAATTTTCCATGATGGATATTATGGGCATATTCGATTCGGACTGATTCAGCAATTCCAACTGGTCGATACAGTACCGCTGCTTTGACAATACATCGATATGAAGCGATTTCAGATTTGGACATTTCAAGATGATCGAAATCACACTGTTGAAATTGCTGGGCATCCTTTCGATTGGTTCCAATGCATACAGCTTCAATCGCAATTCCTTGATCATTGATCCCAGCGTTTGATCATTTCCAATCGATGTATCCAATGATTGAGTCATTTGATTCAGAAATATTCGATCATCTACTCTTCCATCATGCAAATCAATAATTCCACCCAGGCTGCTTAAGAAATCCACTGAACTAAATAATGAAGTAAATATTGGATGATTGATAAGACCCCGCTTCAAGGCCAGTCTGAATAATTTCTGTCGATAGGCTGGTACCACCTGTGACAGATCACAAGTTTATCCACTCTCCACTCCTTCTCGAATGCTCAGAAGGCACAAATCGGATAATGATCTTGGTTGCATTTCGAACCTGAAACGGCAATCTCTATTTCATTCATAATGAGCAAAAGCAACAGACACACCATACAGGTGGTGGTTTCAGCCATAGGATCAGCAAAATACATAGTCAAATATGTTTGCAATTTACGTTTCAAAATGAGCAATTGTATAAATCAAGAAACGATCATCTCAAATCTAACAAAACATCCTATTCTGATATCATCTTGAAATTATGAATGCTCAGATTCTGCAGAGTCCTCAGAATCCAAACTAGGCTCGTCATTCAACCCAGAATCGTTGTACTCATTATATAAACTTAAATTAAAAAATATCCCCTGACGAAAGATTTTCTGTATTATTTCTTCATCTTTCAGCCGAACAATGGGCCAAAATATTCCATAAACGCTTGTCAGCCCATGGACGTCCAACAGCTGGCATAAATCTGAATTCCGTCAAGCATTCTCCACTGTTGATGATCAATGGTATCAGTCCGACGTCAGAAACTTCGCTGCATCGTCTGATTGATAATTTCGATAACTTTCTGCCATCCACTGCCCAACCGATCAAATGATCATTGGTCAATTCAGGGCAATTATCGATTGCCAGCTTTTCCAGATTTGTGCAGTTCAAAAACAGAGAATCCAATAATGGGCGATCAACTGGTCCAACGAGTTCCAGAGTACGCAATTGAGATGCTTTTTGGTGATCATTGAAAAACGATTGCAAAACTTCCATCATCGACCTTTCCCATTGCACACGCAGTTGTACTATGTTTCCAACATTAGCATCATCCAGATCATTGGGATAATGGAGGAATGATACCACTAGTTTGACAATATTCGGACAACTTGCAATCCTACCGCGAAATCGGTGAGGGTCAGGAGAAGCGACGAGTGAAATCTCCAAATTAGCATTGGCCAGATTGTTCAAATCAATTGAAAGAGATTCATAAAACTCATCCACTTCCAAACTGACATCTTTCAATTGTGGAAAGTATCCCATTGGCTGTAAATATTCGTAAGAATAACTAATGTGTAATTTCGTCAAAGTATTTCGAACCATGTCCATCAATTGACCCCACGCACCCTGATCAACCTCTTTCATACATTCCAAATGGAGCGATTTCAATTGCTTGAATTGAATAATTGGGCTTTCATTCAAACTGTAGCGACAGTTAGGAGCCGTCAGTGACAGTTCCTCCAAATTTTCCATAATCGATACAATTGGCAAAAGCGATTCAGTCTGGTTCATGAAATAGATATGATCATAATGCTGAAGCCCAGACTCTACAACGCGCAAATGCAGTGATCTCAGGTTCCGACATTTCGATATGATCGAAATAACGCTGTTGATATTGCTGGGCATCCTATTGACTGGATGGAATGCATACAAATTCAACCGCAATTCCTTGATTGTAGACCCCAATGTTTGATTATTTTCGACTGATGCGTCCAATGATTGAGCCACACGATCCAGAAACATCTGATCATCAACAGATCCATGTTGCAAATCAATAATTCCATTCAGGCTTTTCAAGAAGTCCACTGAACTGAAGATTGCTGAAAATATTGGATGATTGATCAGTCCACGCATCAAGGCTAATTTGAACAGTTTCAGGCGACATGCTGGTACCACTTGTGATAAATGCGTGATTTTTCCACACTCCACACCATCCCGAATGCTCAGAAGGCACACATCGGATAATGACCACGGTTGCATTGGGAGTCCTGAAAAGCAAAAGGTTTGGTTATTTATCCAAGCAGATTTAGTTGTGTAAGCATTATCTGCAAAAGCATGCTTTAAGGCTTGTATAAAAGCTAGTGCTCAGCGGATCATGTTATTTAGCCCATGAAATATGAGTATTTATGATCACGTCAAGACAGAAGAACCCTCAGTATATGCATTGTGTACAAGGCTTACTTATCAGGCAGATGCAGGAGAATTTACAAAACATTGACAGTGCTAATAATTCTTGGCCTACAATTTATATACAGTAGTCTTAATCCTTTACTATTTTACAATTAGCCATGAATAAGGTTAAATTGAACTACACTAGCCCTAAGTAATACTGACTCATGAAATAGCTCCCATGCTTTCACTTCAGGAAATTTCTCAAGTCCACAATGGTTGTATTCATTTTTAAGCTACATACGTATTGAAAACTATGGCATCCCTTCTCCTTGATAATTATGATGCATTATTTGAAGAGCAAGGCAGGGTTTTATAAGAACACAGTTCAGGAAAGTATGCAAAATCTTACTTACAGAAATTCTTGGAGTAGTGCAGTGACGAAATTATCAGCAGACTGGTGAATTAGAAGACACTGGATACAGGCACCGTCGAAGAACAGATGGTAGTGAGACAGTTCAGAGCTTATTAGTTGATCATGCAAAGCAATCATGAAATTGATAGAAAATATTTTTTGACCAATTTTATCGATCGATTTTCCCATATGCAACAATGCAAGCAGACAGGTGATGCTCAAGTGATATAAGCATAGCGCACAAGTGCTGCATTACGCGAACCGCCAAATTCAAAATACGTCATTAGAAATACAGTATACTACAATTCAATATACTATGCAAATTGTTCATGTACCTACACCACGTTCTTTCAAAACGTCAGTTTGCATTTTTCTTTCACATCATGACAAAAACTAAGGAAATCACGTCCTAGTCCAAGATAAATTTCCACATCATTATCATCAGCATTCAATCAGACTCATCAGATTCTTCAGTTTTCTCAGACAACAGCAGCATAAATTCATCATCGAAAATCCCTCAACGATAAAACTTCCTTCTAATCTCTTCATCTTTCACATACTGGACAGATCTGGTTTTAGATGACCAAATGAGCGCGAGAATATTACACACACGCTTATCTGTCCACAGATGTCCAACACCTTATCAATGGTATCAGCCCTTCGTTAGAAACTTCGCCACAACTTGTAATTGACAATTTCGATAGCTTTCTGCCATCCACTGCTCAACTGATCAGATGATTGTTGTGTCAACTTGCACTATTCCCAGCTACAATATGCATTCAGCTACAGTAGGATTATTCATTAATTAAAACAATGCATGAATTACAGTATACCTAATTATTCATTTCAAGGTTATATGCCCAAATGGAGGCACTTCAAATTAGGCACATGCGACTCAATTCACAAAGCAAATTGAAAAGGCAGGACGAATTTAATGCAATGCAAATGCAGGGGTTTATTCTAATGGTAAAATACACAGAAAGCCCAGTTCAAAGTCCAAAGTCAATCGGGTCTAGAATTTCCCCCAAATAGAACAGAAGGTCAGAAATACACAATAGGGATAATGCATCGATTTGCACAGTATTGGAAACCCGTCTTGGGAAAGTGATCTAGAAATCAATCCCATTTCCTGTCTCCCCCTCTATGCTTATTTATACCGATGTTTCGTATGATTTTGGTCTTTTGGTTGGATTCGATTTGGTCTTATTCAGTTGCTCTCGTACCGTACTGTTTTTGGATAGTAAAATTGCACTGTATCTTACAGTAATCCCAAGTTAGTCACCACAAGGTGCGTCTTCTCGCATATCGTGCAAGCGGATACGAAGTAACGTCTGCCCACGACGTCGATTGCAGCAGTAAAATCGTCAATATACGGAAATTCGGCAGCACAGGACCCAGACCCTTGTACATAAACAATCGAAAAGCCACAGAACCGACCTCAGAAGCCAGACGAACAATGAGGCAACAACGCCGACACGATTTGGACACCTTCCTGGCTTTGATCAGTGGTCAGGTAATCAATAATCAGCTTACCATTTAAAGCCATGCCACACAGCGTATTATTAGCTCGTAAATACAGCCCTTTGCATTGCCGATTTAGCCACTGATGCGGTATTCCATGTTTAGAGGGTCCGAAGGGCCCAAGTGGGGGCTGCGGGGGCACCCCCTCTCCGCCCCCCCCGCACGTTGGACTTATTTTTCAAAATCATGCAAAAAATTTTGAAATGGAGCTCTCTGGTGCATTCTTATGCCGAAATTATCAAATGTATCCATGCTAATTTTTAACAGAAATCGCCATTTTCTCCATTTTTTCACCGAGCAGGTCCAAACTTTTAAAATTCACGCATTATTCCCTTGCGCTGTCATTAAAATTTGCGCGGTGTCCAAAAATCAGGTTCAGCGTGCACCATGGAATGCACTACCCTTGCCCATGTACTGTATGACAGTGAAATGTTGTTGCACTCGAAAGCAAACTAATGTGTGCTTTCTTTCCTTTCAGAACGATCCAGAGCAGGTTCGAGAAAAAGCAGAAACCCTATACTTTTACCTCAAGGAACGTCCAAACATCAGCGACCATTTGTCTAACGTAAACTGATGGAGGTCGCTGGACTCGAACGGTTGAATGCGGACGACAGCCTCAATATGAAGGACGCACTGAATCTTTCATGGTGCCAATTTCGCCAACTGGTCGCCTTATTGAATAAACACCAGCGGAATCCTTTCGCCACCAAGCGTACCATGCGGAAAGAACTGCAGCGGCGTAAATCGAAATCGCCATTTCTTTCGGAGCACATGCCATTGATCACGAAATCGGATGGTAAGCCAGTCTGAAAAAATGAGGTTATATCATTCTGAGTAAAAATGATTGTCGAGCCAGTTTGGAGACGGTATTGAATCAATACAAGGCGGAATTCAATAAGTTGCGTGATCTGGAACTGCCATTTCCAAAGGCCGATGGGACAACCCAAAATGCGCAATATCCAACCATTTCTGTTCGGCGATTTCATGTTCTTATCCATTTTCTTGGGGCATGCTGGCCAGTCTTGTTCGTATCCACGCGTCATGTGCGAGGTCCCAAACAATATCTGAAAGAAAAGAATGTGGAAGCATTAAACTGTGACAACTGCCCAATGCAAACGCTGGCCAAAATGACAGAACATGGACAGTATTATCAATGTGAGCAGCGGCGAACTGAATCCAGCCACACCCATGGCGGACACCATTTTGAAAACAACAAAAGGCATGAAGAACACGCCTATTTTCGACTTCGACCCAGTTGAGATTGCGCCACCAGTCTTGCACATAGTCCTTGGACTGGTTACTGATTTGATCAAAAAGATCGAGACGTATTGCGTCAAATTGGACTTGATGGACTTTGATGCCAGAAATCCTGGATTCAATATGAACAATCCCCAGAAGAAAGTGACTGAACAGGAACGAGAAGAACATGCCAGGCTGTGTACAGTCGTCGAACAGATCCACGAAGATTTGATTCGCCTTGGTAACAAAGCGGCCAACTACAAGGCGATCATGGAGATTCTTGACCGCCACATCGAATGGGGATGCGAAATATTGAACATCGATGGCCCTGATAACACGTGTGACGCCAAAACATGCCTCGCCATCGACGCCAGCTTGCGAGGGCGTGCGGAATGGGTCGAATGCGGCCAATGCGACGGATGGTGGCACTTGGAATGTGCCTTATTCGAGCCCCATGAATTAGCAGCTTTGACGAAAAGCCACTGCAAGTGTCCGGCATGCAAGAACCAAGAACTGACACCGCAAACAATGGCTCTAATCTTTCAAGCACGCCTGGCTGAAACAGTAGCGCAGATCAAGAAACAAGAAGACGCCTTGTCAAAGGCTATCCAAGTGGAAACCGAAATCTACGTCCATGTCATCAGCAGAAATGGCCAATGTGGCATAGGCATAGAGGGCGCTTTTCCATGTCTGAGCTCTCATTGGTCGGGTGATGATTTATATATGCCATGCATGTATGCTGTACGGTGTAGTGGTTGAAGAGAGACCAAGTTGACAGCTGGTTGCTTGCGTATACTGGGATTGCGCAACCCGAACCAAAAGCATAGGCCCACAACGCTACAGCCCACAGGTCCGGCACCTCAATGAAGTCCTCAAGAATGTAGGCATTGATCGACAAGCCTATTATGGCGGGCAGATCGTAGGAAATCACGCCAAAAAGCCATCATCAAGCCAGCGCCATCGATAACATGCGACGTCATCAGAAATAAACTGCCTGTCGAGCCATCGCAATTACAAGAATTCATGGAGGCAATGGGCGATTCGACCGACCTTATTGGAGCCACCAGGCGGCAGCTGATCGATACCGAAGTCGATGTCATCATCAGCTACCTCACAAATCTTGGCCGCAAATTCATGGAGACGTTTGGTGAAGACGCCAAACACACGATAACGCCAATATTCCACACTTTGGTTGTCCACGTTCCACGATTTGTCTGGAAAGTATACAGATTCAAACGCAATTCCTCAACTGTAGACCCCAATGTTGGATCTGGTCCAACTGATGTGTCCAATGATTGGGCCACACGATCCAAAAATAGATGATATTCATCAACAGATCCATATTGAAAATCAATAATTCCATTGAGGCTGCTCAGGAAATCCACTGAACTGGACACATACATAAATTTTAGACGATTGATCAGTCCCCACATCAAGGCCAATTTGAACAGTTTCTGACAACACACTGTTACCACTTTTGATAGATAGCTGATCTATTCACTCTTCACACCATCTCGAATAGAGCAAGCATAAATCCAATAATGATCGTGGTTGCATTTTGGCCCAGAAAAGGCTATCTGTAATACATGCAGAGCGGTCAAATTGACTAATGAGGTTCTAGTGTATGTATATGTATCACTAGGTGGGGTTGTTATGGTAAAATTTTTTCCTCAGATTAGTCAATTCCACCTGCTGAGTCAATGAAGATGATACTTCATAGATGGTGGTTATCACCCATGGATCATCAAAAACCACTCAAACATGTTTGATATGCACTATAAAACATCAACTGTTCAAATCAAGAAACGATCGTCTCAAATCTACCAAAACACCCTACCCTTGTAACAGCAGCTTTAATCTGACGAGGGAACACATTCAAGTGCCACCTGAGAAAAAAAATTATTTGAATGCTAAGTTATAGGTCCTAGACCCCTGAGTCTTTTCACCAAATATTAGGTGCCACTCAGTGGTCAGCAATTTAATTTTTTTGACCGCTAGGTAAAAAGTTTCGATTATTAGCAAGTAGCAAAAACAATTTTTTCTTGACCCTAGTGTCCTAGGGGTACAGTATCTGTTTTGCTGGAGGAGATACCTGGAGGTCCCTGGTTCAAATCCTTGGACTAACTTTTTTTTCTAAATTTCTTGCTAAAAATTCTAGGAGGGAGTTGTAAAGAAGTACCCCACTATGCAATGAATCTGGATTTAGGCATAGAAAAACTTGTTTTTGACAGCTGACAAAAGAGGTTTTTGGCATTGTAAATTTGAGAGGCAAACTGTATTTATGCGTCCCAGAAGTTTGAGGAAAGATGGGCCCCGTTGTTGAAGCAACTTATTCCGAGCTCTAAATGTGGACGTGACATGCTCCTTCTGGAAAATTAACATCTAGATTATTCCAGAGATTTATTAAGCGAATTTTTTATATCTGGAAGGAAATTCTGAAAAATGTTTTTTCCTATTAGACTCATGGACCGGACAAAAAAAACGACTGTTTTTCCATATTTCAAACGAACAAGAAACATGCATAGCAAGTTCAAAAAAGCAAAACACTATTGCTGTCCCTAGGATTTGAACGAGGGACCTTGTCGTACAAAACAGACAACTTACCCTGAGCTACAATGTTCACAGACATTTAGTTTGGAATGATCATCATAATTTAGCATCCATTTTCAATGGTCAAAAATATTAAATTGCTGACCACTGAGTGGCCATAAGCACCTAATATTTGGTGAAAAGACTCAGGGGCCTAGGGCCTATAACTTAGCATTCAAATAATTTTTTTTCTCAGGTGGCACTTGAATGTGTTCCCTCGTGAATACTCAGAGTCCACCTCAGAATCCTTTGAATCATCAGAATCCACAATACGCGCGTCTTCTAATCAGAATCGCTTTCCTGATAGTCAAAAACTGAATCAAATACTAGGCCTCGACGAAAGAATTTCTTCCTGATTTCTTCAATCTTTAACACACCCGATCGATTTGATGCAAGGCGAACAATGAGCCAGAATATTCCATAAACGTTTGTCAGCCAGTGGACGTTTCTTAACCGGTACGAAATTAAATTCTGTCAGCAATTCTCCACTGTTAATGATCAAAGGTATCAGTCCCTCGTCAGAAACATCCCCGCAGCGTATGATTACCAATTTCGCTAACTTTCTCCCATCCGCAGCCCAACCGATCAAATGATCATTGGTCAATTCAGGACACTTTTCGATTTCCAGCTTTTCCAGATTTGTGCAGTTCAAAAAGAGAGAATCCAATACAGGACGATAAACATGTCCAACGAGTTCCAGTTCACGTAATTGAGATGAGCGTTGCTCATCAAGGAAAAACGATTGCAGAATTTCCATTAAAGACCTTTCCCACTGTAGACGTTGTTGTATTACAGCATTCATACGGTCTATGTTTGCTCCAGTATATTCTCAAATATCATGATGATCGATAAGTGATACCACTGCCAATTTGACAATATTCGGACAACGTGCAATGGTGTCGCGAAGTCGTTGCAGGTTAGAAGAAGCCACCAGTGAAAAAGTCACATTTGCATTGGCCAGATGGGTCAAATTTATTAGAACAGCTTCGTTGAGATCATTCAGTGCCAAATGGACATCCATCAATTGTGGACAATATCCCACTGGCTGCATATAGTTGAGGGATTTAATAATATGCAACCTCGTCAAACTATTTCGAACCACGTCCATCAGTCGATGCCATGCGCCCTGATCAAATTCGTTCATACCTTCCAAACGGAGCGATTTCAATCGCTTGAATTGAATAATTGGTTTCTCGTTCAATACGTATGGATATATACCTGATGTCAATGAAAGTTCCTCCAGATTTTCCATGATCTGTATTATTGGCATAACTGAATTGGACTGATTTAAAAATTCCACATAGGCAATTCGCATGGCATTTGTTCGGATACGCAATAAATGTAGATGCAGCGACTTCAGATTTGGGCATCTCGAAATTACGGAAATAACGCTATTCAAATTGCTGGGGACCATATTAGTAGTATGTGGCTGCAATTGATACAGATTAAAACGCAATTCCGTAATTGTAGACCCCAATGTTCGATCATTTCCAATTGGTGCGTCCAAAGAGTGAGCCACACGATCCAAAAATTCATAATCATCAACAGATCCATCTTGAAAATCAAGAATTCCTTTCAGGCTGCTCAAGAAATCCACTGAACTGAAGATTGCTGAAAATATTGGATGATTGTTCAGTCCACGCATCAAGGCTAATTTGAGTAATTTCTGTCGACAAGCTGGAACCACTTTTGATAAATCCGTGATCTTCCCACACTCCACACCATCTCGAATGCTCAGAAGGCACAGATCAGATAATGACCACGGTTGCATTTTGAGTCCTGAAATGTAAAACATCGGTATTTCATCCAAATGCAGAATTATGGTAAGAGAGTGCACTAAAACTGCCACAATATACTTGGGGCCATCATATAGCATATCTTGTGGCTGCGTGTTCCAAATTATTTACCACCAGATGCAATTGTATGGTGACGAATACTGTACAATTACTGTTGCGAACATAAGGACATTTTACTAATGCTGACAGCGCCTAATTTTTTGCCTACAATTTTATGGCATACGCTTTACTATTTTTCAGTAACACGAATGAAATTAAAAAAGGCTGAACTGAACAATATTAGCTAGCACGAAGTACTGATATTATGCCATATAGCATGCTTTCACCCCTCAAATTTTTCTACCTGATGCAAAGGAAATCAACCTTTTTAAGGCCAAGAATAACCCATCAAATTCCAGACGTCACAATGGTTGCACGCAACTGGAACCTAATATGTCAATAATTATTGCATCACTTATTTCGGAAATCATGCCACCACTTGAATTGAAGAGAAATCTAAGGAACTGAACATTGACGAAAATATCGGACGATTGATCTGTCCACGCATCAAGGCCAATTTGAATAATTTCTGTCGATTGGGTAATACCAGTTGTGACAGATCATTGATCTTCCAACCAATCACACCATCTCGAATGCTCAGAAGGCACAAATCAGAAATGACCTCGGTTGCATTTCGAACCTGAAAATGTATGTTCTACATGTCACTAACAGTAAATGGACGATAAAATAGATGCATATTTGGTGATATTCACCATAAAGTCAGCACAGGACACACTTTTGAAATTTACTTCATATACGGCAACAAAATCAGTACGATCAATCAAAATATGCGATTTATGCAAGGAGATATCGTCATGGCGAACCAACTAAAAAACAGATCATCCGGAAATCATACCAGCTATTCAAAATCCTCTGAGTCTCCAGTATCCTCAGAATCTACATAGTCGCCTTCCCATCCAGAACCAGCAGGCTAATAAGCAAAATTACTTTCTTCACCGAAAATACCTCGACGAAAAAACTTCTTTTTCATTTCTTCGTCTCCCACACGTTCGACCGATTTAATGTAAGGGGAACAATGAGCCAAGATATTCCATAAACGATTGTCAGCCCATGGTCGCCCACCAGGTTGGATAAACATGAATTCCATCAAATATTCTCCACTGCTGATGATCAATGGTATCAATCCATCGTCAGAAACTTCCCGGCAGCTCGTGATTGATAATTTCGATAACTTTCTGCCATCCACAGCCCAACCGATCAAATGATCATTCGTCAATTCAGGGCAATCACAAATATTCAGCTTTTCCAGATTCGTGCAGTTCAAAAATAGAGAATCCAATAATGGACGATCGACATGTCCAAATAGTTCCAGTTCACGCAACTGGGATGCACGTTGATGATGATTAAAAAAAAATTTGCAGAACTTCCATCATCAACGTTTCCCATTGTACACGATGTCTTCCAAACTCATCATGCAGATTATAAACAAATAATACCACCAATTTGACAATATTCGGACAACTTGCAATTGTATCGCATAGTCGTTGAGGGTGAGGAGAAGCGACCAGTGAAATAGTCACACTGGCATCGGCCAGATTATTTAAATCAACCGAAAGAGCTTCTTCGTTCTCATCACCCACTTCCAAACTAACATCCTTCAATTTTGGACAGTATCCCACCTGCTGTAAATATTCACGGGACCTAGACATATGTAATTTCGTCAAAGTATTTCGCACCGCATCCATCAATCGACCCCATGCGACATGATTAACCGTGAACATTCCTTCCAAGTGGAGCGATCTCAATCGCTTGAATTGAATAATGGGGTCATCGGTCAAAATGTATGGACATCTGGCTGATGTCAATGATAGCTCCTCCAAATTTTCCAAGATGTTTATTATTGGCCTAATTGAATCCGACTGATTTAAAAATTCCAAATCATCAAGTGGCAAGGGAGGAAACGTTTGTATTGGCAATACTGCATGCAGATGAAGCGACTTCAAATTTGGACACTGGGATATGATCGAAATAATGCTGTTGATATTGCTGGGTATCCTATTGACTGGTCGCAATGCATACAAATTAAAACGCAATTCCTTTACAGTAGACCCCAATGACTGACCATTCTCGACTGGTGTGTCCAAAAACTGGGCCACACGATCCAGAAACCAACGATCATCAACTGACCCATCTTGCAAATCAATAATTCCATGCAGACTGCTCAAAAAGTCCACTGAACTGAACATTGATGAAAATGTTGGACGATCGATCAGTCCACGCATCAAGGCCAATTTGAATAATTTCTGTCGACAGGCTGGTATCACTTGTGATAAATCATCGATTCTCCCGTTCTCAACACCATCTCGAATAGAAATCAGGCACAGATCAGATAATGATCGTGGTTGCATTGTGATTACTGAAACGTAAGAGATTATCCAAATGCAGAGTTTACTTGTGTGAGAGGGGGAGAGAGCATAGTGCGATAACTTGCTTGAAGGAACAATGTAAAAGCTTGTGACAGCCAGTCCATGTTATTTACAATCAAATTAAATAATCATGTCAAGAAGTACGTAACATCAGTGCGTGCATTGTTTACAATGCTGGTCATGAAATTATTGTTGTATAGGTTGGGGCATTTTCTGCGCAGTTGGTCCACCATTTTATAGTCTTACTGAATTACTTATTTCGCAGTAACAGCAATAAAATTAAGATAGGCTTTTTCTAAGGATCGACCAGACCAGGGTGAGCTAATTTTCCGAACCCCCTATTTTCGTGGCATCATCCGATCGGGCATCGCGTCAGGATGAGAAATTTCTATATATTACGTCTTGGGACCCATCCGATCACGAGATATCCTCAAAAAACCTGTTTTTCCAAAAACACCATTTTTGCAAAAATAGTGCTTGGGCGATTTTGCTCATACCTCGCAACCAGAAAGCCTAGTAGGCTGAAAAAGCGTTTTCCAGACGCAGAATGAAAAGTAGCATCCGAAAATGTCCTCGAAATTGAGCTAGGGCAAACCAGTCCTGTGATAGGCCTTTTCAAAGTGAAAAATCACCGATTCTGATACCGAGATCATGAGGATCAATGAGCTGTTGTAAATCACAGATATGCGGGCCGGTCTTGGTTTTAATAACGAATGTGAGGGATATATAGGGGAATAAAACAAGCCGCCTTTCGGCCAATTCTAACAATATATCCGGATCTGGCAGCTATTCCAGTATCATTCCAGTGATTTTTTGGCAGCATTTTCCATGAAAAATGGCCGATTGCTTCAGAACCATATCAAATGGGGAAATACGGAATACACCATGAGATGCTGCGTTTAAAATGCTGCAAGGCAGTCATTTTAAAACCGCTGTAGCTGCAGTGGTTCACGAGAAATTTTCGTTATCAAAGATTAGTGCCTGCGAAATGATCTCGTTAAATGCGAACCTATGAGAATGTCAATATTGTGGGCTTATTCGGCGGCATGGACCAAAATAAACGCCACAAACGCGGTCAGCATATATAAAATCATAAAAATACGTAAGGATTTTAATAATTCGAGACAAAAATTTTTTCACAAAATGTGCATGTACTCCCCCCTTTGGTGCCTAGCCTAAATGGACGATTTTGAGAATGTTGATTTTTGCTACAACAAGAAGCGTCCCCTATGTGATTTTTTACGCT
>JAQIWJ010000853.1:0-15459 GCA_034695185.1 Discolaimus major
GATGCGTGTACAGGGATAAAGGTCAAAATTTACAGGCGCCTACAGTACATCTTTCGGGCCAGCCCGAAAGTCCACATGGATTCTCCGGTGGCAGCTGCCTTTAATCCATCATCAAATAAAATCATTGATAATGCCACTGATACCATTGAATTGATAATTATGAATAAGTATATAATTGGTATAAAAAGTTCAATGAATGCCATGCGGTCCATGAACCAACGTTGGACGTGGTACATGCTAACCAAATTGGAAGCATTTTACAAAGGCAGTAGAGTAACCAGTGAATGAATTCCAACCTATCGTTTACCTATGGTGGATCGATTGTATGTATATCATAACCGCATAAATCATGTATTACTGGCAATCACTGTCATCAGACTAACATAGAAATCGGATTCTAAATCTTGTACATGCCAATGATTTTATGCAATCTTCTGGTGATATTCAACTGCCAATAAGCTAAACACGCTTTTTCAATTTCATGATGCAGAAAGTTTGCATTTCTTCACCTGTTGCGACCGTGATCGTGGAGAATATCGTGCGTATGCCAGATATTACCGAGGATCCTAATCGTTTTCCACGTACGGACGGTACTGCAATTGCGGCAGGCAAGATTCTCCCAAAAAAATTTTTTTTAAAAAAATCCGTTTTCGGTATATACACAATAATCCGATCCCCATCTGGATATCTAAAGAGTGCTCCTAATCGTGCCCAACAGCGGCTGAATTTGTAAGATAAGATTCTGCCAAAAATTTCCAAAATTTTCAAAATCATTTTTGGTAAATACGAATCAAATTTCTACTGAATACAGAATGCTGGCTTTGCAAGATCTGAATCATCAAACATGCAGGGTTCAATGGCAAAAGGCCCCAGTTCTCCCCATTGGGTCTGGTTCCAACTTCTGATTTGAAGACTTGACAAAATTTCCAGCCCATCGGAGCGGTTACAGTATGCCATACGAATTGGCATCAATTTTTCATGATCACCGGTGATTTAGGCGTCGTGTAAGCATGGTTCCCTTATACAGACGATCATGCTCTATCGCCTGTGATGTTCAGATCAGAAATCAGTAAATGGAAAATCGATATTTCTGATAAACTTTGTTACTATTGATCAGATATCAAAATAAAGCTGATTTTTGGAATCAGCATGCTTACTTATCCCAGAAAATATACCTTTGGGTCATGAATCATATCGGAATCGATTTTGAAATTTCATTGTGGCTATCGTTTAGCACATGATCTTTGATGAATGATTATTTTGCAAAACATAACTCAAGATTGGACATATGGATATATTTTCTTGTACAATGTAACAAGCTTTATCGACTGGCGTCGTCGAAATCGATCGATCACGCTTGTATCAGAAATCGATAATTTGGTCAACTTACTAAATATGCGCTCTAGAGCAAATCTAATGGCACTGTGATGATCAGCGTGTCAAACTGTCCTAGAAAACATAACTTCAGTGCAGTGATCTTGTAAATTACGGATTTTAAAATTTTGAAAATCGTTTTTATGTCCTTTACACGGATCATTTATCATTGATATTTTTGCACAAAATGGAGCTAGGTATGGCATGAGGGTATATTTTCTTGGACAAGAAAGCACGGAGAATCGATTGGCATTGTCAAAATCAAGCGATCACTCCCTATCGGAAATTGATAATTCTGATCAAATCCCTAAGTATCGATTACACGAGATAACTGTGATTTTTAGAATCAGCATGTCAACCTGATTCGGAAAAAGTGTGTTTCGTTTACTAATCACACGTTTTAAGAATTTCAAAATTTGATATTGCCTATCCTCCAGTACAATATTTCGATCAAGAAATCTCTATACTAATGCGGGTACGGGAGTCATATGGGGGTGTTTTCCTATACAATGGACCACGCTCTATCCATTGATCGCGGTCTGATCACGTGGAAATCGATATTTACAAAATCGATAATTTTGATCACTATTGAAATACGTGCAATATTTGAGATCTGACAACGCTAAAGGAAGCAGCATGCTTATGTTATTACGAAAACGTGTCGATTTTCGTAATTATCATCATTACTATGTTTAGGAGCCTTTTTGAAAATTTGAATATTCCCTGTAGTATTTTTTCTTGCAGCTTTTTACCAATATACCCTCCAATTTATGTAGCCGATTATGAGCATGCTGGAGACGGAGGACATTGCTATGCTTAGCAATGTAATTTGATCACAGAACTTTTGGGTAATTGATCAAGCTGATTCCTGGTCCAGATCAATTTTTGCTCTCAATGCATAAAAGATGATCAAATAAGTCATGCGTATTTTTTTTCGCATCCACGCTCATGTTCATGAGTCGTATTTTTCCATTCCCATGGGAAATTTGCATAATAAAAGGCTAGAAAGCAACAAGTGAATACCAATGACACGCTTCCGACCTCGACTCCTTGTTGACCGTGGAAAAAGCAAAGCGATAAGCAATTATAGCACGTTTTTTTCGCCTCGGCTCGATGCCCCAGCATGGCGACCAAAACGAGATTAATGACAACCAGGGCGAGTAGCAAAAACCGATCCGCCTTCTCTCTATGGATACAACGGAAAGCAGAGCCTGAGAAGCGGTTCTGGTCGACCGGATTGGAGCCAGGCATTTTCCACGCGTATATGTCCATCTTTTCCCAACCAGCGAAACTTGAATGGCCGATTTTCGAGCGGTGTAGATAAAAAGCCGTTGTTACACATTCTTTTAAAACCTTTCCTGTCGAGGAAAGCACTTTTTCTTGTACCCCCATTCGCAGTGCTAGTATAATTTCGGTCATTGATCAACCGTCCAACTTGCTCGGTGGTTCCATGGCCATTGTTAGGACTTGGGAAAAGTTGATTGGTAGCCTACATAAGCCATTTTAGGCTTTCACACGAAACTCAGCTCATTGATGCTTCGAATGTTGCCAAGTTTTATTTGGCCTCGTTTTCTCTGATGCCTTCTTCTGTCAGGCTGATTTTTGCACCCAATCTTTGATGCATAAATACGCAAGCTAGTTTTTATGCCATTTTTCTCGGACTGATTTTTGCGCCCATGCATTTCTTCAAACGTGCTCATAAGCTAGTTTTTTCTGCAATTTTTTCGCGTATGGTCAAATTTGCGAGTCAGAAAGTTGGCGGATTAGATTATGAGATGGATTTGCCGTCCAGCCAAGATTTAATCCGGTTTCCTGCGGGGTTTCTGACGCATGTCCCACGGAGACCGTGCCATGGCCGAATTATCAAGATGGGTTGACGGTGTGACCGGGTTTATTAGCTTCGTTTTTGCCTCGGCCAGTCACCGAGGACAGCCCGTGCGAGTGATGGAAGCGTAGCTTTCGTGTCATGGTTTTTCCCCCGCAGCCTCGGTTGCTTGATGAAATAATTATCGCGTCACGACTCATTTCCTTGTTTTTCTCTCCACTGGTATGCAATGGCACGATAGTTTTTCTATCTCTTAAATCAGGGTTACCTGATCTTGAACGTAAAAATATCCCCCCCCCCAATTTTGTGTATTGAGTCTAAGATTTCTCCTTTTTTACATCTCCTATGAAAAATTGGCTAATTTACATACAACCCAATGTTTGCGTTTCGAGTTTGATTGAAGCAATATCTAAAAACCCCTGTTCTTAGGAAATGCTCTTTCGCGTTTTTTTACCAACATTCCTCATCCGATGACAAGGCAGCCCTCGATTTTTTCCCGATAGACCGGAGGAAGGCGTAGGAAATAAGATTTATTTTCCTTCCGGGAGACTGATGATAGCTTATGTAAATCATCTTTCGCCTTTTTATCATTTGCCTCTTTCGGTCAAAATGAGATGCAGTGATCGATTCGGAGAAGGGGTTTTTTGACGGTCCCGGGTATAGGCATTGAGATGAATCGGTTGGATGGATTTTATGGTAGCAATCTGGAGGCTATATTGGCTATCACCGAGCCTCGGCCAGGGGTACGTTAGCCGTTTTGGATAGCTAGACCAACCGTTGAAAAAATGGCGGATTTTATCAGCTTATCAGTATTGGCTGATCAAGCTGTGATTTGGAAGGCCCATCCAAAAATGCCAGAAGCATTTTGAGCCATTTTCAGCCATTAGCCATCCCTAGCTTAGCTAATCCTACCGTAATCCTTGAATCATTCTAATCACAGCCTTTTTTCTAGATTCCTCGAAGAAAAAAACATGGCTCAACTATTTCGCGTATCCAAATTACACGATACGAGTGAAAGTCAAACATTCACGTTCATCCTGCCACCGGCCGCAGCTTTGGAATATCCTCCGGAGATCTTATCGAGAGATTTCATGTACGCCGGTCATAAATGGCGTATTTCGTTATTAAAACAAGAACGCCATTTAAGTCCCTATCTTCAAATGACCAGTATAAACGAAGGTGTTCGATGTTTAGTTGATTTCACATTCGTTCTCGTGCATCGTCAATCGTTCACCGAGAGTGAACAATACGCGGAGAAACAACGAGAATTCAATTGGCGTCGATCGAATCACGGATATCGAACGTTCGTTACGTTGGACGATCTGGTGAAAAGGCAATTCAGCGATTCTAAAGGCGAATTCTTATTCGAAGTTGTGTTGAAGAATCCGAAAACTATGTTCGAACAAATATTCGCGTTGAATGTGATCGCGAAAACGGCGGCTAACGATTCGAGGCATTGCGATAATCGGGATTATCAGCGGTACGATACGACGCCTGCTAATTTCGGGGAACAAGAATGGTAAGCGTGTGGGAGTCAGAAAATGACATGTGCAAAGAGCTACAGTATGCCAAGCAGTCAAAAAATGACTTCTGGCCACGTGCCGCTACAGTAATCCAGGATCAAATGATCCCTGATCAATGTGCAAAGAGCTACAGTATGCCAAGCATTCAAAATCAGCTGACCAACGCACGCTTCGGCTACAGTACGCCCGTTTTTCAGGATCTGCGTTTTCTGTCCGAATATGGATAAAGCCGATAACGGTAGTATGCGTCATATGGTACAATTGAATCGTCGAAATCGGAGCGATATATTGAGCAAATTACGATACCGAATCATGCTGGGCCCGTCGGAATCGAATAGCCTTCGATCGGAAACGCGGGAAGAAGTATTCGACTTCAGCGGGAATGGTGAAGCGTTCTATTTTACGGACGATTATTTCAAATACATACGCGACGGGAATCGATTGCAATTAACGTTGGAATTCTATTCGATCAGTTGCGTCAATCATATGAAATTGAACGTATTGTGTACGGAGAAACGTCCGGTGGCTCAGTGTTTCGATCGAGATCGTCAAACCTGGTGCATCACTCTCATGCCGAAAGACGCGATCGATGGACGCAGACGATCGCGTGTCAACGGCGTATCCGAATTGGATGCGGATGATCAATTATCGTTCACCTTATTATATCCGGACGTTCAGAATATACCCAGGAATTATTTGAGATACGTCTCGTGGTCGTTCCATATTATACCGTCGGGTAAGAAACGCGAGAATACGCCTACCGTTCAACCGATTACTGCAACTGCTCTGGGCGCACCGTTCGAACATTATTATTCGCAATTGGAAACTGATAATGGATTTATAATGAGGACGAAATTAACATTGACCGAGGTGAGTGAGAGTAGACTGTTCAGAAATCCGCTGTGAAATCACAGCAATGCTGATCGCAATCGATTTTGATTATTGATACAGCAGATCAGAATGGCTGCTTGCACGTTTCTGATGAAAACCAGTGATCAGTCAATGCATGATTGCAGATCGCAGTTTCTGCATCGCCTTGATTCTGGCGAAAACCTGTGAATCACAGATGCATGCATGTGATCAGAATTTCTGCAATGCATGTTCCTGCTGTGATCATTACGCCTGAATTTTAAAATTCAGGCTACCAATTACACAATGGCCCTTATTTTCAGATCAAAGAAAACAGTACGAAATGGTTGGACGAGGTTGATCATCGTCTCACGATTCAATTGGAATGGCTGGGATCATATTTACTGCTTCATCCAGCCTACCACGCCCACGATGATATTTATAGAAAGCATATTCTTCAAATGAGGTAAATTTGAATTTCTGTTCGCAATGCGAGGCCCAGCATCCATTTTGGATGCAATACTGATTGCGCAATTTTTTAGGCGCGAAGTTCAAGCATTGCAAGCGGAGAATAATTCATTGGAGAAGCAAGTGCACGATTTTCAAACGACGGTCAATAAAGGCGGTACCGGATCGGATACGTCGATTCGACCGAGGACAGCGTCCGCATCGTCGACCGGAACCTCAATCATCCTTCAACCACCGCCGCCCGTAGCGAAAATTGCACAAACTCCACCGATGCAACATCGAAATTCAACAACGTCGTTCGACGGATTAGGCGGCACCGATTCCAGACGCCCGTCCAGAAGTATCAGCGGTGTGGATATGGCTTCGACGACTACATTGGATCCGAGTAAATCCGCGTTACCAAGGCAACGTTCGGGATCCGGTACTGAATCGAAAGATTATCGAAACGGGAAATACGATAATATTCGTGAAGAATACGAGAAAGATCATTTGGTACCTTATTCGCCAACTACATCACCTCCGCCGCAAGATGGACGCTCGATCGGGAGATCGAAAAGTTCCGCCAACGCTCCGTATTTCTCACCGACAAAGAAACCGTTGCACAGAAGTTCGGTCAGCGATGCGCCGACCATCGTGGACAGTCGCGCGGATTCATCGCCCATCCGACGAGTTGCGTCCAGTCGATCGGCTAGATCGAGTAGACGCGATTCAATACGTTACGATGGGGCGAACGACGAAATGGAAATCAACGATCGTACGGAATTTCTGTCGGCCGAACGGTCGGCGTATTTGGAGAATTCCACAAATACGTTGGTCAGATCGAAAAGCGCGTCTCCGTATCCTCAACGTCACCAGAGCATGAACGTGGTCAATGCGTATTGGAGATCTCAATCACCAACTACAGTAAAATCCGACGTGGACGATGGCCAAGAGGCCAGGTATACGACGAGACATTATTCAACAACCACCGTTGGTCAATTGAGACCTGAACAAACGCATTTCGGTGAAGAAAGGGCGGTGAATCATCAACGACATCGTAGTTTTCGGTCCAATCATCATCGAGAAAGGAAATTGACCGCGCCTAGACGATCGAATCACGGTCGTGAAGCGGAGGATATCGGTGATCTTGATGCGAATCGTGATGCATATTATTATAGATAATCTTTATGCATCGTTATGGCTCATTTTTTGTAGATTGCTCCTCGATTTATCTAGTTTTGCTCATGTGGAAATAGAATGATGCTTAGCTTTTATGAGTGCTTTATATATTCAAATTTTATTCAAATTTTAGATGCTCAATGACCATTTCTGGTCATATGGAAAATGACCATAGCGGCACTCTTTGAGCCCAAAGATGATTGGCTTATGCCTTCCGCCGTTACCAGTCACGTGGTGACCACCAATCACAGCGTGTAGGCGTGGTTTAGAGGGGGAGAATAGCGGTTACAGTATCCTTGGCAAATGAAGCGTGAATTTATAGATCGCCATTCTCGGAAACTTGGCCAAAAATGAAGTATACACGAAAATTGGTCATCAATAAAAGCAATCAATGATCCAAATGTTAATTAATTACGAAAGAATAACCATTTTAAATATACACGAAATCGAATCACGCGATTTCAGTGTATTTTAGCCTGGAAAAAAAGGCTAAATCGATTTCCCCCCTCGCACGGACACCGAGTGTAGTCCTTTTCCGCACGTTCCGAAAAATGTAATGGAATTAAAAACATGGGAAAGAGAACAAGGGCTCGTATTACATTTCCTCAGTTCCACACCAGTATCCATTTATGGACAAAAACATCGACTTGACATTTCGATTGATACTCGGTTGGGTCATTTTAAGCCGAGCGAAAATGCGCTAAGGGAAGCCTGGTGAAAAGCTATCCGTGAATTGCTTCTTATATAAATCACATCCTTCATTAAATCCAATCCCCCTCTCCTCCAGGTGGCCTTGAATCGGAAGAACTCGTATGTATATTCCCAAGCAACCGCCGATGTGCTTTGTACAAACTTTGCTACAAGTTGACTAGTAAATTTTCTGGCTTGCCAATAAAATTCGTGACCGTATAGTAATCGATACTAAATGGTGATCGATCATGTGGAGATCACATTCCGCGTTCAATTTATTGGCTATTCTTTTGGCTCAACGTAGATCACTTTCGAATAGCTTCTTGGCACCGTATCCGGAATGGGATGTGAGTTTTGCATGCGTTTGGGCATCATGGATGAGATTAGTGCATAGATGGGCAGGTGGTTTCGGATAGGATTCAATTGCTATGTAGTGCTTCTGGAAACCATATAAAGACCCGTACAAGCTTGTTCAAATGGTTGGACCCAATCTATTAGAAAATGCCCAGGGAAATTAGCACCATGCATATTCCGGCTATTTACATTCCCTCGCATCGGTCTTTTTCGTCGCGTGCAATTATCTCCCGGGAGGATGAGAAATGGCCGAACACCGCATGGACAGCAGGGGCATTTTACATGGAAAACTTCTCAGGGGTTAAAACGAGAAGTGGGATTTGCTCCTTTTGTCTCTCTCCTACTAGATCCGAGGCTTCCTCGTTTCTCAAGAGATACCTATGTAAATGTATACGAACAAACTATGTATGAAAATATTGAAATAGAAGAGGAGGGCCCGTTTGTTCGTTACGCCCTCGTTTTCAATACACATCAAACACCGTTTTCGAACGTTCATTTTTTCCATCCTCCTCCTCTCCAAGCCAACCAAAGTTTCGAGTCAGCTTTCGACGCCTCTTTTTCTTCCACATGGTGTATGTACTTGCGGGAGGATTTTTCGGTGCCGTCTTTTAGCTTTACTCTCCCAAAGAATCATTCACACCTGGGCAACATCGGAGGTGAAGTGGTTCTGCAAAGGACTGGATGAATGTTTTTTCACTGCACTAGGTGAATGTGAATTTCTCCACCAATTATGGATTACGATTTCAATGAAGAAGCCGAGAATGAAAAGGTAAATTATTAAGTAATTCGTGGCTTCTCAGCCGTGCTCATTGTGATTTACCAGCTGAAATATGGTCCTACAGTATGCCGAGGTGGCAATATTGCGCAATTGGCATTTTTTGCTGATATCAGCAAAGCACCGCAGGTGCTGCCGCCTTTGACGATTACAGTATGCCTTCTATTGGAAATGGATACAAGCCATTCTGATCAGCATAATGACCATAATAGCCTATTTTTTCTTTGAAATCCATTTCGTTAATCCCTCGGTCTCCATGGTATTCAGACTTTTTTCCTTCACGTCTGGATCGGATATGGCTTTTCATATGAACGACGTGGCTTTTCATCATTATCCCGGTTCCTGTTCAAATTGACCATGCGATAGCACTGGATTCAGATCCATTCGAAGATAGATTACGAAATCCCAATTTCACGAAGCCTTCGTGGCTCTATTTTCAATGAGAATAATAATGAGATGGCCTCGTTTCTATGATCACCACCGACCTAAGCAGGAATTGATAAGCACCTAGATTCAGCTAATAAAGCTGAAAACCTCTTCAACGCGTTTTCCTAGTCTCGTTGTGAAAAGAACGCCGTGTAGAAATTTTTCTCCATCGAATAATTAAAATCTTAGCTTGCCATGAAAAGGAAACGAGGTGGAAAGCTTCGGATGAAAAATCTCGTCCTCTTTTTTTCTTCACTCCCATCTCATATCGACCCCCGGCTTCTTTTAGCTTTCTTCCCAGAGGGCTAGTCTTTATCACGTGCCTGAGGAAAGATTTAATTGAAAAAACCGCATTGCTTGCATTCGTGAAAAACTAATCAGAATTTACACCCCTTTATATGGGTGCTGTATTTTTTTGAATTTTCTTCACACTGGGCCTTTTTGGACGGGCAATTTGTGAGATTGATTGGATTACTGTAATTTCAGAGCAAACTTTTTAAAAATTTCGCTCATAAATAGATAGCATTGATAAAATGACAATAATCCCTCCGGATGCAATTACTGACGCCGGTCGACAAACGCCCGAGATTTGGGAAATCCGTAGTCCAAATGTGGATAAAAATCTATTACCAACGTATTTGGTAAGTTCGAGCCCAGCAAAGATCAAATGTTAGTACGGTGTGAAATTTTTATGAGACCCTCCTTTTCCACGGTCTCGTATTTAGAGAAAAAACCATACTTTTTCCCATGCCTCATTGAACGGTGTCGGTTCTTTTCTGGTCTTTCAATCGGCATCTCATCCGCCTTTTATTGGTCTCTTCTAAAATGCCACTTACATTTCCAAATCGGGTTGCCCCTTATTCGATAAAGCATAGGGAAAAGGAAATCCGCCAAAAGACGGTTGAGGGATTTGCATTGTCCCGAAATATGCGTGCTGTGGAAGTAACCAATAATTTGAAATTACTGCAATTACCTGATCAAGTATTTCAGGTGAGAAAAGCATGCGCAGTTGCTAAGTAAGAAAGCAATTTAGAATGTACCCCATGGTTTTGCTATGGGTATAATAGCCAGTGCCGGCTTGCTAGTATAACTGGTCATATTTTGCAATGCTTGCAAATACCAGTCGTCGATTCGATAGTGGACGTACATCTAAATCCGCATTTCGTATAAGATATTCCTATGTAAAGCAGGTATCCAGTAATGTACGTGATATTATTGGGATTTTTAATCCGAGGATTAGTTGAAGCCATTTTCTAGCTACTGCCTTTTCGTGATCTTAGGATGGTCATTTTGGGACAGGCAGTCCCAGTTTGGGCCGCAGAGAGTGGAAGGGCAGTGTCCTTCATGGACTATTCCTTCTAAGCTTGCTGGCTTTTAGCTGTCACGTGCATCGTGGCTTCATCAGCCTGTGATGGCACATGAGTTTTCAGCCATCTCAATGCTTGGCAGAACCGTTTTCAGAAACAAAGCCATCGGCCTAGATTTCATTTCATCCAGGCCTGTGTTTTTCAAATTCATCCTTTACTGGACCATCCGGATTCCTGCACATCCCGCGGATCTGTCAATTGCATATCCCTCACGTATGCATTTACTGAATCTACACATCCCCCAAGTCTCCATTCACTCCCATCGGATGTGAAAAATGGGTTAGCATTGGCATTTTTCTAGCTTTTTTCCGTTCAGGCCGAAAAACGTGAAAGCATGCAATTAGGTAAGAAGGAAATGTTTCTGTTTTTCCTCCAAATCCGTCAAATATCCGATACACCGGATCCCATGGCCATCCCGTTCTGCTCCGTTGGGAGAAAATTGAAGGAAAAACTTATTTTCTGCAAATACGCTTCGGTTTGGAAGGAATGGATCTCGGCCGGTGATATAGCCCAGGCTTCGGTTGGTCGAATTCAATTTCTCCCAAGAAATTCCTCCTAATCAAGTTGCTCTTTTCTCGTTGACGCGTGGTATATATCGAAATTACAACATGCACAGTATAGGTTGTATTGTGAAACGTATCAATGGTCAGGCGTCAAGTCCCACCGGCCATCATTACGATGTAAAATACATGCTAGAAGAGGTGAGCATTCGAGTGTATATCACTCTTCTCTTAGCTTATTGCCTAGAAAATGGCTTACTATTCGCAGTTGAGGAGATATCATGAGAAAAATTTATTCATTCGTCGAGAATCAATGGCTATCGAAAGCCAGGATATATTTAATGCGGATTTAGATGAGGTGGGGACCAATTAGATTCGCATTTCTAGGCTTTTGAGAATTTTTCTAATCGATTTTTCCATTTTAACGCAATTGCATTAGAATTGCGAAATCTGGCACACGAGCATACTGTAAGCGGTCCAAGAAATTGTCTGCTAGGCAGCGGGAAGTGTGTGTGTGTGTGTGTGTGTCTGCTAGCGAGCGGCATACAGAAGCCGTTGGCAGTTTTCCAGGGGTCGATATTAAAATCGACATCATTTTGATCGGATTTTCATTATCTTCAACGTCTGCTGTTGTAAATTGAACTTGCTTGCTCCCGTTTCGCTGGTAGCGTTTCTATTGCAAAACGGGTTCATCGGCTGCCAGCAAGGACGTTTTCCGGAAAGTGCATCCCTCTCCCCTAGAGGCCATTTTATGGAAAACATAGAATCCCCCATCTTCTTTCCCTTCATCATATTTTACCCTCTTTACATCGTTCGACCGGCTTGTACTAGCCAGATTTCTGGAAGAGCCAGCCGTTGAGGAATATTTCTAGTTTTACGACCCTTGTGTCAATATTGTTCCTGACTTTTGTACTCGTTGCTCTTTCGAAGGCTCCTCCCAAATCCTCTTATTTTTACCACTCGATAAAACCCGATAAAAGGGAGGAGAAAGCTGTATTTACAAACTATCTTATAATTGAGAAATTAGATTTTCTCATATTTATGAAGAATTGGATCAGAAAACCGAGGCAGCTGATTCAACATTGTTTTTGGCTGTGTTATTTCTAATTGACGTGGATTGGTTTTATTCTTTCTACATGTACATTCGAGATTGAACGTTAGAGAGCTAGCTTTTTCGCTGCTGGCTGTACTACTCAGGAAAAGGATCAATATTCTAGCTATTACGTGATGGCTTCTTCTTTGGCCACAATCGACGATAGAACTGCTTTGGATGAAAGTAGTAGAACCGATGGAGATAAGGTCTGTGCAGGTTTTTTGGCTGGACTTTTTTATCCAATTATTAGGTGGCTAACCGGAATCTGCTAGGCCTGAGATTTTTGGGCGGGATCATTTTGAGCAATAATTTCTCGATCGGGAGGGATAAGGTTGATCAGACGATCGACTCGAACGATTACTCAATATCGATTGGGGTTCTTTTCGACTCCACTTTCTCCTTCCCATTTTCTTCATCTCTGGTTTCAAGCCAGCTCAGGAATCGGACTATTCCATCTCCGCTTTTTGCTGAGACGACTGAAAGCTAATTTGGACAAAAGCTATATGGAAAGAACTTAGGAAAACAGGCTTGGCGTGTTTAGAATTCCAGAAGTCGCTTAGCATGAATGGAATGGGGGGTCCCAAGGGGGTTTGGACGTAGATGGAAATGGCGTGGTTAGGGATATGAGAAGGAGTTTAGCGACGAAATCTCCCATTCCAACCGGGTGCAGCAGCTATGCATTAGCTGCTAAGGTAAAACGGAACGAAGTTGTGTGTGGTGAAGACATTTTTCTTCGTTATCGAACGGAAGGCCCGAAACAAGGCGGTTCTTCCTTCGCCAGCCGTTCCATAATCGCTCTTCGAATATTCGATGGAGGGCAAAGAAGAAGAGGCGAGTAAAAGCTGCTTCCTATGCTTTCATTTTCCATCTCGCATCCCCGCCCTTTTAGTCAAGCGGTGTTTTCGGTTTCGGATATCACCAAAAAGCGTTGCATTTTAATCAAATGCGCCATTTCAATTTTGCACCTTGAGTATAGAAAACTCGGTGCTAACATTTTGTCAGTTTTCTTCGCCCTTGTACTTGCCTCCGAGTCGCGCAGTCGAGACTCGGATCAGCTTTCATGTCACGATGATGACCGAAAGGAATGGAATGAATGATGAGGATTTGGTAAATTTCTATTCAGTGGGCTAAGAGATTGATTTTGCATCGGACACGGTGTCTGAGTTCAGACACTAGCCATGTCTGCAGTCTAAGACTGCTTCCATGTGAAGTATGGCTCCTTCCATACAAAAATTGCGCAATGCAATTATCCTGCAATTCTCAGCATGATCATTTTCATGCAATTTTTAAAATGCTGCCTTTATTTCAGGAATTGGTAGCTGGAAGTCCTCAACAACGAAACTGGCGTGGCATCGGTATCGCATTACTCGTCATACTCATTATTTGTGCATTGATCACAACGGCTGTCGTTCTATTGGCACCGGGTATGTAATACTCTAAGTGCAAATGAAAAACTAGCTTTGGCGTAAAACTTCACCTTCCCATCCCACCTCTGCATGGCCTGTAACTCGTCTCGTACTCATTCAAGTGAATTGAGGAAACCAGCTTCGGTTTGCTGAGTTTTTAAAAGGGCGGGGCATTTTGCATTGGCTTCGAAATGCTTCTTCTGTTTTATATTTAATCTTTCTCGTATATGAGATGCTAATAATGTCAGACCGGATGACATTCTCAGCTTAGGTTTAAACTTCTTGGGTTGGGTAGCTGTGAGTGAGGGCTAGCTTTAGAATTTCATACATCCGCGTACAGATGTACAAAAGGATTGAAGTGGGTGTTTGGGGAATGGGATGCATTGGATACATGCCTTTTTAAAGGCTATTCAATACCAGCTAGTGCCATTCTCGTTACACGAACCTACAGCTGAAACGCTGTCGAGACACCAGTCGCAATAGTGACGTTGGCACGCTTCGACATCACGTTTCGCATAGGTTTTTGTGAAATTTTCCCTGAAAAAAAATCTAGCTACTGAGCTGTGTTTCACTTCCCCATTCGCACCACCGGTTGAACGTGTCAATTTCGTACTGTATTGCTTTCCATCCAGTCGGGCTGAACTCGGATGCGATATGGTCCATTATTTGTGGCATGGCGTCTTACGACGATGTCTAGTATTGATTCTTATTGGCCATTTTGCTCATTGTATGTGCACGCATTTTTCTTGGTTTACGCATGAATGATGCTCTATTGCCAAGCGATACAATGCGGTCTGCCCCACCCATTCCAACCGCACCCAAAGCAGATAACAGTGTTTTTGCTGTTGATTAATGACATCCCTTTATTTCAGCCGCATCGGGTCCGAAATTTACCGGTTCACCGTTGACGTTGAGCGATGTGATTTATGGAAACCTCAGTGCCATATCGGTGGATGTTATATGGCTGAAAGGTAAGATATTTGAAAAATCCTTATTTGACCATCATTGATGTGAGTTTTGTATTCCAGATAACGAATTCGCTTACAAAGATAGTAGTTCGATTCTGTGGAAAGTGGTGATCAACGATGGCAAAGCCGAGAAAATTCCGTTATTGGATAATTCACCGTTCAAAGTGAGCTGATCAGTCCGAATCGGATGGCTTGATCGATGTCCGTCGTTTCAGGAAACCACCAGACCCCGTGTCACGATGTGGATACCGTCTCAAGATACGAATTACATAGCTTTCGGATACGGAACGCAGCGGGTAAGTGATAATTTTTGCGTCGCATTAGCAAGAAGCAGGCAGTTATATTTTTGGATTTCTGTTGCTCTTCCCCCGCATGAATATTTGCATTTCTGATTGGCAGCCTGTGTTGCTGTTTCATATAGTAGATCATAATTATGATTTCCTGAAAGCTGATTTTTCAAATTTGAGTTCACACTCGTAGTAGTGAAATTCGGCAGTATAGATTTTTGAGGGTGGAAGCATGAAAATGGTATAGATGGTGATTTTGAATGCATGAATTGAGGGTGTACTGTAGCTTCTGAAATATACAGGGTGTCTATAAAGAAATTTACCCACTTTGTGGTAGAATTTCTCCATAACCAGACATCAGAATTACATGATATTTGAAATTTAGACTAACTAGAT
>JAQIWJ010000854.1:0-15452 GCA_034695185.1 Discolaimus major
GTTGTGATTTCTCCGATAATAAGCCGGTGAATAAATCGATATCGTGGACTGATCTGAAACGAATGCATGGTCAGGTCACGTGATCATGATGATCACAAGCGATCAGCACCTGATCAGACTAATCGATACTTACTCGTAAACGCTGGCCAATGCAGCCACAGTGGAATTCTCCATCCAAGCCAATAAATCACCGAAATTCGATGGTACGGGTAATTGGAATCGTTCCCTGTATCGTGTGTATGGAGCCAAACCGTGATCGCGTCCACGTTGGATATTCATGGATGCCAAATCCAAACCGGATTTCGAATCACTGGGGAAACCGAATAATCGATCACGCAACGCTGGTGTGATGAATCTGAAATAATCATGGATTGATCGGTTGATTGGTAATGTGATCATTTGATCATGATCGATCATGATCATTCCTATATGATCGATTAAGTGATCATGATCGGATCAATATCAAAAATCATCAATCTTACCTATCAAACGCCTGGATCGGTTCACTGATCATGCCCATGATGAATTGATCACAAAATCGCCTCTGATATAATCGACCGGGATTGAAGAATAGCTCGTTCAAACTGATCGATTGGACTGATCGATAATTGTGATCCATGATCGGGAATATCATCGGTACGAGACTGTGACCGAATCTGAACGCGGCCGTTGTGAATTCATTCGTGATCGTTACGTCGCAATTCGAATCGTAACCGTTGAAAAATCCATCCGAACGTGGATGTAAATCGAATTCGGTCATCGATTGCGGTCCCAATAATCGTGGCAACAATTCACTGTACGTAATATGTTGGAATAACGCGATCGTTATGCGTCTGGATTCCTGAAAAATCAGGGTGATAAGTATCGATTATCGATTGGAGTGATCAGTGATCAACCGATCAAGTCATCATGGTATCTGATCACCAAGTGATCAGGCCCATGACCCGACCCAAATATGGAAAATTTGATCATCCAGCAACCAGCATAGCGGTTACAGTATGCCTAGCCAATCAGAGCATGCGTCGCCCAATCAGCGTTGAGAGGCGAGTCATGTGACTTTCAGCCCTAGTTTTAGCGGTTACAGCAAGCCGAAAACGGCCAAATGGAGGGGAAATGAATCAAAATAATCGATTTTCAGTACCTGATATAATTTCTCATCATTCCATGATGGATTTAACGACGCCAATCGATCGGCAATCGAATTATGTTCACGCAGAAACATCACGTGCATACTTCCGAGTGCCATATGTTCATTTGCTCGAGAATCGCCTGAAAAATCGGTTTTGTATGCATGATCGAAATATCGATTCGCGAATTTGAGTGATCAGATGATGATCGGAGTGATCAAAGAGTGATTTAGGTGATCAATGCATGATCAGAATGCCCACACCCCTGATCAGATCAATATTGAGTGATCAATCAGTGATCAGAATGATCAAAGACCGAAAATCATGCTTACCACTGAAAAAGCAAGGTCGTGATCCCTCCGATCTGCATCCATCTCGATTTCGGACGCCAGCAGGCAACGTTTCGCCTTCCTGACTGATTTGAGATTCGATACGACCACCCGTATGTTGATCGCCGCGCACTTCCAAGGCTCTGCAATCGTCCGATCCATAAAGTTGCGATAAATCGAGATAACTAGTGAATTGATTCATTTGACTTCTGATGCCTGAAATGAGGAATCGATTATTGTGGCAGTGATCGATCACTGATGATAGGAGTGATCACAAAGTGATCAATCAATGTACGTAAATGTGAGTGGATGCTAATCTGATGATATTCAACGCTGATCAATCAGTGATCACGTGATCAATCCGTCTGATTATTACCCAAAATCGATAATTTACCTGATTTTTGCGGTGTTGCCTTTGATCTGACGAATGGGAAACACAATGAACCAGGCGTGAAGGCGGGTCCGAATATTGGATCGTTGTCTGGTATGGGTACTGGTAGGCAATTTGGACTGACCGTCCTGTGCGAATCGCATGCACTGCAATCCAAATTTGGTCCCGAGTCGCCAACGGCTGAAAAACGCAGGTGATCAGGATGCTGATCACTAGTGATCAGTAGTGATGTGATTTGCAGTGATCACAGATGTGATCAGATCTAATCGACAGTTGATCAGATGTGATCAAAAAGATGATCAGGACCACTTGACCACCGGTCAACTTACCTGTTTCCATGGGCGTCAAACTGCAATCATGACCAACGAATTGTCCCCATTGCATCAATAATAACGTATGCCTTGAATCCTCACGAGTAATGGCTTGATGAGCTTTGACAGCAACCAACCGAGGTCCAGGTAATGGATGTCCCGATTGACCACGTTGCCTTGGTTCACTGATGCCTGAAATTATGCCATTTATGACCCTGGCAAGGGTCATGGGGCCCCATGGGTCCTGTTTATGACCCTGGCCGGGGTCCCATCATCATTTATGACCCTGTGAAGGGTCATCTGGGTCCCAAAATTACTATCATCATAAGCAGCTGGCAATAAACGCCTGTACGCCGATTGACCAACACCCAAAAATGGACGTTGCAAATTATTGCACCAACCGGAAATCAATCGATATTTGTGATTTTCATCGCATGGAAATGGACGTGGAAAACAATTGCTCTCAGGGAAATCGGCCTGAAAATTTGATTACTCAATTTGGGACATGCATCGAAAATGCATGAATGCCAATCAAGCGTACCATTGTATTCACATCGGATATCGATTGATCACTATCGATCAATTGATTTATGCTTGAATGCAGAAGGCAAATAATGATCAGAAGATACGATTTATGCATCATGATGAAAATATGCAATGAAGAAGGAAGTGAACTGACAGAAAAAATTGCATAGACATGGAAAAATTCGAACTGGTTTTCCAATACTGATAAGAATTCCAGTTTTTCCAGGCCAGATTTTTCAGGCCAGCCAATGTTTGTACAATGCCTTCCAAAAACATGCCATTTTTTATGCACACATCAGCAAACCAGCCGATTTGTCAAAACCCAAATCTAAGGGCTACGCCGAAAAAAATCGATAAATCAATCGTGAGACCAAAAAAATCAATAACAATATTTGAAACATTCAACTCGAGTCTTGGGTACTGTAGTGCCTTTGTAAAAATCGCAACTGGGATAACTGAACGCAACGCAATCATCGATGCCCAATTGTGATTTCACCTGAAAATACATATCGATTGGCGTGTGATCGCTGAAATTTTCGCCATTTCTGAAATTTACCACTCGTTTATAACCGATGGCGTATTCGCAGCCTCGAGTTTTCTTGCGTGTAAAATTAATCAACGTCGTGTAATCTTGCAATTGTATTCCCGAACAGCCGCTGGAAGGGCTGCCTGGAAAATTATCGATTGATTTCGTCGATCAGGATGTGCGTGATCAAAACTGTGCACGCAGATACGCGATGTGGGTACTCGTTTCTGGACAATCGACTATGCTGAATCTTATGGTCATGTCGATCAAAAATCGATATTTACTTTCCGGACACTGGCATTCGACGCAACCGAAATCTTTCTCGATGGCAGTGCATTGACCGAAACATCCGGGCACCGCGCGACAATCTGCAACGATCGAACGCGATGCATCGGGCAATTTGAAAAAAATTGCGCAATTTTTGAACTCACTATGAGCACAAACGGTGGCGCTGACGAATAGGACTTCGTCGAACGTCAATTGCGCATCGAATCCTTGCATCATGATCCTTCGGATCGACGGTTGTTCGCTCAACGTCGTCTCGGCCGGTACACGCCGATTCGATTGCAATTGCTGAAAATGCCCGATTATTGCGCAATTCTCGCAAAATTCCGATTTCCGAATTGAACTCACATAAAAACGGCCGTGCAAATTCCCCTTCTCATCGTAGGTCATAACTCGGACTTCGGGATTTATGCGAGTTTGAACGCTGAGTTTATACAAATCGACCGTTTTATTGAATACTATACGCACGTATCGATACGAACCGTTGACCACTTGTTCCCAATACGTGCCGTCGTCGAAATCCAAATGACCGCGATTTTGAAGCATTTGCACGCTGTTCATCGAGTAGGTGCGGCAGAAGTCTAAAATTGCGCAATTTCAGCCCAAAGCTAGAATTGGCTTCGATCGACTCACTTTGCCCGTACACGTGGCCGAAAAAGGAAATAATCACGAGGAAAGTATGGAAATTTCTCATCCTGCTTTTGAAAATTTTTCGGAATAGACTTGCAGGCGCCTCTCGACACGAATTCATGCCGATTATATACGTTGGGTGGAAAAGTGAAAATCGAACGACCGTATGACCTGGCTGGAAACAGGCACCAACATCATGTCCTTACATGACGTCGTACAGTTATTGATACTGTACGAAAAACTAGGACGCATTTTCATATTTCACTTTGACAATCTTAATCAATCTCGACCCAGTTTCCTCGTACTTGGCTTCGAGCGAAAGGGAAATTGATGCCATTTTATACTCGGCCAGAAAAATACACGCATAATTTATCAATGAATACCATCAAAACATGACACGGTCATTACGCCTTTTTCCTCCTGTTGCAAGGAATATTTATGCGACGAATTGGCATCGAAATCGAGACCCATTTTTTCATTCATAAAAAAAAACGACGCGTGCGATGTTTTACAAGATTGCGAAATGGCATTTTTCTGATGGTGTCAAATGTGCTGATTTTATTCGATTTTTATATGATCTGATATTTCTTAAATTTTGCATGAGCACATCAGATGGGAGCATGGACGCTAAAAGTAGGCACCTTTTTCAATACAGTTGTGACCGCAACGGAATTGGGACCATGATCACGATCTATGGATCATGATTACTTGTCTCACGATCACAATAGTTCACAGCTTCATGCATCGGTAACGGATTCTTTTACTAAAATGGTTTGATCGAAATTTTGTGTAGTTGAGGACAAAGCAATTGCAAAATTTAAACAGCATATGATTAATGAACAAAAAAGCTCATTCAAAAACGGTTTGGCGTAGAGCATTGCCGTTTGGCAGGGCTACTGTACTGGTTAACCCCTTTTGGCACACGGAATATTCCCGATTAGAGGGAAAATGCACTCACATGAGGCGAATGCGAATGAAACTGATGGATTCGGATCGAGCGGGAAACGTCATTTCTGCGAATTGGAAGCCGTTGGTCAAACGAGCATGTATCGATACATCGTCATGACGTTGGTTGGAAAAAGCGTCAGCCTGCTTCGACTCCGGTCCGTCTGCAATTTTTATTTCTCGAAATCACTATACACTGTACCGGACGGGGGAATATCGACGTTGCCCGCCCCCTGGCGGTGAACGTTTGGAAGAACGTGGATTTGAAAAGATGACCAAAAATATCGATTTCGCAAATATCGATTATCGATTGATCTGACCTCGAGTGTTGAATAAAGCCTGGTTGATTGATAGTATGGGAAAATTTATTCGGATCACTTCTGTGCAACATAAAAATCGATCAGCATACTGTAACCGCTGGTCCAAAATTTTTGGGACTTCTCAAAATGCAAATTTTAATCGGATCAATGCCAATGAGAGCATCGATTATTGGATAATTACCTATGCCGATGCTATTCGTGGTGCTATTATTCACATATCATCGATTTCGAAAAATGGTCAAAAATATCGATTTCCGATATACAGAAGATAATATGGTCACCACCATGATCATAGCTCAAAAAATCACGCTTTGATTGCGGACTCATTGTACTTCGATGCTCAAATTCACACGGAATCTGCACAGTACAGGCATCCGGATGAATGTGATCAGATCAGATCACAGTATCGACATTTTCTCATCATCTTTTTGATGTTCGATCTTTTCATTCAATACTTTCCATACTGGATTCATGGTGCTTTTGAATCGCGCGGGTTCCTGATCATTGCTGACCGATGTTTCTGGCCACCATTTCGGAAGCGGCGGTTTGTTTCGTTTGGCCAAATTCGACCCAACCGCATTGAAAGCATCGTCCATATTTTCACCCTATAAAGACAGAGATCATTACAAATATCATCGGATCAGCATCTTCAGCAGATATTGGCGGCTGCTGATCTGATCAGCCATGTGATCAGTACCCTGATCACTTGATTAGCACTCTGATCACGCCAGCATGATCATCTCACTTACCTCTTCAGCAGTGGCCACTGTCTGAGTCGAATTCAACGCAAACATCCCTCGAGAATGGACGCAACGACGTCAATAAGCACAGCAATTCGGTTTCGATTGCCAGCTGAAAAATCCACTGTTACTATTAAAAAATCAATCAGAAGTACTTACATCACAGTCATCCCGTACCAAGGGGTCTATTTCCTCAAATCATCCGGTGCCAACGATGACATCGTTACTGCATTGTAGCACGAATTGATCACTTCGATGCATGTCCAACCTGAAAAAATCGATGTTAGATGTGGTCAGCCGCATTGATCAATGCTTGATCAATGATCAAACAAGAACTCATCATGCTTACCAGGAAGATTCAACGTAGCCAACGATCTCAATGCCAACGAATTCAGTCACACCGCCGAGATCGCCGATAAACACCACGATCAATATGTCCTTTCGTTCAGATGGAAGTAAACTGTCCAATATCGATTACTTTCAGTGAGTTCAATAAATACAATGTATTCGGTCGCTTGATCGTGGGTATAATAATAGGCTAACGAATTCCGCGTCGATTCTTGGAAATTCCCAACGCCGGCGTCAATGCACTGATCGGATTCACGGCCAGTAAATGAGGCAAATAATCCACCACGGTGGGCACGATCAATTCAAATGAATCCGCTGACGATATATCGATTTGTCCGGTTTGAATTAAATGGAATATGGTGTCGTTGAAATGCCTTGTGACGTTAGATGGAAGAATCGTCGATTTTTGTGACGCAAGACGCTTTGAACCCGCTGATGCACTGCCGTTATTGACGGCCCTGATTCTTGATCCATCCAATCGAGGCGATTGCGAAGATAAATAATGATGAATTTCGTAACGCAATTGCAAATATTTCTTGGTCTTGGCATTGTTCATATGCTGGAGATCGTCCAGACGATTATTGAGCGTTGTAAGGCGTTTGTAAAGTGCTGAAAATTTTGTACATAATTAGAAAATGAAGAAACACTGAGAAAAATCATTACCTCTTTTCCAACGGATTCCTCCCGCGGTTTTTTGGCCGTCGAAAAATTCGAGACGACAATTAAGCATAATACGGTACAAAGAATTATGGAAATATTCCACAACGAAAATCCACGTCCTCCAACAAATACCATAATTTTCTAATGAATCAATCGATCGATTTGTGCCGTTTCGAAGTAATAAAACGGGTGCATTGTGACTAGGAGGGTGCACGGAAGCACATTTTTGTCATTACATATTTACTGGGTAAATTATTGGGCACTTTTTCAGGAATTTTGAAGAATTCCAAAAATTTTGGAAATTCATGTTTTCTGGAAACGCCCGCCATGTAGCAGACTAGCGCATCCGGAAATCTGCTTATAGCAAAATCGGCTGTGGCGTTTCTAGCAGACAAGATGAAATTTTCTGTATCCTCTCCTGCAGAATTCTCTTCTATGATCAATCGATTTTCTCGATTTTTAGTCGGAATACTTTGGAAGTAAGCTTTTATAAATCATCACTGATGCGTGCTCATGCATTGAGAACGCACAGCAAAGCCTATGAATCTGGGTAATCAAATATCCTCGTTTTTTCAGATTTATCATCACCACGTTGATTCGAAATGGCCATGGCATTGGATCGAGATCTAACACGTCAGTCGTTGGCCGAGAAACTGAAGGAATTCAAAGTAAAACGGGAAGCCCAGAAACGAGAAAAGAAACGGATCGAAAAAAACCGTTCGTCTTCGGAAAGTTTCGTGCGGTAAGCGTGCAATACAGGTCTTACAGCCTGATCTCAAATCCTCTTGCTTTTCAGGACGGATTGAACATTTCCAACAAAGCAATGATCCCCACCAAGAACCGTGCTACTGGTCCACGTCAGCGTCATCCGCCAGATCAGCGTCCAAAATTGATGCCTCCTAATGCCGGTTCAATGAATGAAAGTGGTTCAACAGCAGTAAAACTGAAGAATTTGCGAAGCGAAGATCCGAATGGCAATGCTGAAGTGTTGAATGAGTAAGTGCATAAAAACTTTTATTGCCAGCAATTGATTAATGTCCGGCTTTTAGGACGTATGTCGTGAATCCGCTCCACGATCAGCCGGCTGCCGATACGCAATTGATCCCAGGGACGTCGAATTCGAATGATTTGAACAACGCTATTGGTAAGTGCGTAAAGCTGTTTCATCTGACCTTGGCTCAGGAATGCTCTTTCTTGCAGAAGTGTCTGCGGAAGGTACGTTGACGGCCGAATTCGCACCCATCGATACGTCGACTCCAAGGCGAGAAAACAAGGCCAGCATGCCGGATCGCAAATATTACTGGGCCGAAAGTATTATACCAACGTTTACGTTCAAAATGTCCATGGGCATCACGTTGGCAAACGAGCCATCAGTGGAAAATGGGTAAGATTACATTGCATGTGGTTGATTAGCTGGCATAATATTTCACTTTTTTCAGGGACTCGGAAAATAATGACGAACCGATTATGAATTGCGGAGAAGCGTCCAATATTCAACTTGATCTGGTTGAGCCTGCCACGGTTCCTGATTCCGAAGACGTCAAGGATGATCAACACGACGTCATTGAATCGTATGGCATGGCGGCTGATGTGGAAGATCGCGAGGATGAAACCATTCAAGAGAAATCAGCGGCTATTTCCGATGCACCCGTTTCTACGGATTCCGCTTTACGTCGCTCTTCACGCTCCACCCTATTCCAAGGATCGGTCAAACAGGATGGCGCAGGTACGCCTCAACGTTCCGATTCCGACACTCGCCGTTCCACTGTGCCAAAGATGGTAATGCTAAAGTTCTTGTTCAACGCTCAAGCAATCAATCAAATTTATTTGCAGGAACCGGTCAAAATGCCACCAATCCCGCTCAATTGGATGGATGCATTCGGTGACGAGAAAGGACTTATGGATGGTACGTATTCAGTTATTACTTGTCATGCAAGTCAATGCATTTTGACTGCTGACAATTTTACTGTTCAGTCTAGTTACAGTATGCTTTTTTCAGTCAGCACTCCATCATTGGTCAGTAGTACGCCGAGCCCACCATCGAGTACAATTTGGTTAACGAAAAGTATGGCGAATTTGGATTTATCCGCTGAAACCGTGGCAAGCTGCGTTCAATTGGATTCGTCGCCCAAATTGGAAGATACTACGTATTATACGGCTTCGTCGAACCCATTCACCCCGGGACGTCGACGATCAATGACGGACCCAAGTTCGAACACGACTTATGATAAATCGCCACCAATGACGCCGGCATCGGTTTTGTGTGGACCAGGAGTTGGACCATCAAGTAAGCTCCTGGTCTTCTGAGCCTGAGAAATTATTGACAATCGGCTTCTCCATTTTAGCTCAGAAGAAAAACGTACGTTTTCGAAGCAGTAGCTGCGGTTCAAACGGACGTCGTCGACCAGCCGTAGATGAAGAAGATTATACGCCTTCTACCAGTGGAACGGCAGCCAACGACGTCTTGGCCACGTTTCGTGCTCGTCGTTTGATGAAGCCACAATATCGAGGAGGTGATTTGATGGCTTGGTTGCCCGAAACCGCTAGCGAAATGATCAATTGGTCCCCAAATTGATGAAAGAAGAAATCATTCGTTCAAGAAGGCAAAAAATGCAGGTTTGCATGATATTTTTTTCCACTTTTTGCGTTGAATTATTAGCTGATCAATTACGATCATTTCGGGGCTAACTTCTGATAGTGCATCATACGTGGGTTGCTTGGGGTGGATATTCATGTAATTCCTTTTTTTACAATGATGATCGTGGATGATTTGGGGTAATCGTATTTAATGTAATATGAATTAGGCTAGTGCTCATTTTTTTGATGGTGGAGGCTTATAATAACCGTGTTCATTTTTTTTGTATACTAAATGCGTTTTAAGAAATGCAATTGGCTGATTTTCATTGATGTGATCCATGCTGAAAATGATGGTACTTATGTACGTAATATCTTATGAATGGGAATTTTGATTATATTGTACTGATAAGCTTTTACGGCTATCATGAAATTAGCCATGAAATGATCAAAATCGCTTATCCAAATGCGTATATTCTGGGATAACTAAGCATGCTGAATCCAAAAATCGTCTTTATTTTCATATCTGATCAGTATTCAAAGAGTTGATCAGAAATATCGATTTCCGATCGATTTGGACAGTACCAGCTTATAGAGCATGGTCGATTGCATAGGAAAACATGCTTACGTCTCGTCTCAATCACTAAATGATCATGAAAAATCGATCCCGATTTGCGTGGCTTACTGTAACCGCTCATCTGGGATTTTCGACACGCTTCACAAGCTGGAAAATCACTCAATTTACATGCACCCTGCGTGGATTATTGGGTAATCGGATACAGAGTCCATTGGTAACCTCCTTTTTAAAAAAAGCAGTAATCACAAAATTGATCAAAATTATCGATTTTCGATAGAGGCCTGATCGATCGATTCTGACGACGCCAATCGATTCTCTGTGGTCGATTATCCAGGAAAATATATGCGCATGTCTTATGTAGCCTCATTTTCTACTGAAATATCATTGATCAAGAATCATATGATGGAGGGTAGCAAAATTTAAATTTCAAAATTCGATTTAAAAGGTATTGATGGTTGGAAAGTATATTTTCTTGGTCAGGTAAGCACGCTGATTACAAAAATCACATTCACTTTGATGTCTGATAAATATTGACGAAGTTGATTAAAAGTATCGATTTCTGAAATATTGATCTCCGAGTGATCAGACCGTGATCAATGCACAGATCATGATCGGCTGTATAGGGAAACACCCATATATGGCACCAGTATCCGCATTTTCATAAATTTTCTTGATCAAAATACGTATTATGTACATAGTGGAGAGGATAGGCAAATTCAAAATATGAAATTCTAATACGTGTGATTAACCAATGAAACGCACATTTTCTTGAACAGATTGACACGCTGATTCTAAAAATCACATTCATTTCGTTACGCAATCGATATTCATGGACTTGATCAATGTGATCATTTTCCGATAGCCCGATTTTGACAATACCAATCGATTCCCCGTGCTAGATTATCCAGGAAAATATACCCGCATGATATATGTAGCCTGATCCTACATAAAAATGTCATTGATCAAGATCATGTGTAAAGTGTATGCAAAATTTCAAATTCTAAAATCGATACTTTACAAGATAACTGCACTGAAAGCATGTTTTCTAAGGTACTTTGACACGCTGATCATCGTGGCTTCATTAGTTTTTCACTAGGATGCGTATTTTAAAATATGATCAGAAATATCGATTTCTGACATAGAAGTGATCAGTCGATTCTGACCTCACCACGAGATTCTCCATAGTTGATTCTGTAGGAAAACATATTTATATGCCGTTTACATTGTAATTTTGACTGAAAAATTGCGACTGGGCCTGGATGATAATGCGGTTACAGTATGCCTTCGTACGAAATCGATAAAATCCATGGATTGATGAAGCGAATACACGTTTTCTGGGGTAAACAAGCATTCTCATTCCGATGGCGTCTTTTATATTCGTGTATCGGACGTATTTGTGAAGTTGATCACAATTATCGATTTATCACAGATCGATTTTTGAGTGATCAAACCGCGATCAACGGATGCAGCATTGTCGATTGTATAGGGAAATATCACACAGCTGGTGTGTACATTTATCTACGGCGTGAAATCATCCATTGGAAATCATGTTCTGTTTAGATTTGAAATTTTGAACCGCAGCTGATCAGTGGACAAAATTCACAATTCAAGATCATAATTGTGGGCTTCGAACCCATATTCTAGAGCATAAACACACAGATTTTTACGCGCCAATCAACTTATATTTCCGACGTAGTAAATAACACGAAACTGGACACGAATATGATTACATTTAAAAACCCCACGACATATAAGGCGATTTGATATCTCGAAAAATACACGGCATACACATGAAATTAGCTTAGTAAAATCAATCGATAAAAAGACTAGATCTACTATGAAAAATCTTGTACAGTAAATTGCCAGAATCGATTAAAGAAAAAGCATTTCTAGCAAATCGAATTTGAGCCTGCACCAAGAATTCAGAAATACGAGCTGCCAAACTGGATTCTTCAAATTAGTCATCCTATCAAATAAATCGATTGTAAAAAAGCCTACGCATAAATTGCGAGTAATCACTCCGCATGCAGTTTACAAATTACTCTTACACGAAGCTCTAGCGGAAGTCCTAGAACTCATACCACTGGCAATAGCTGCTCGATATCTCAATCGATCCCATTAGCCACTTTGAGCCGAAAATCGACCACTCGTTCCAACGCCCAAACACCCGCTATTGACACCGATTTCTTCCATATCGGTCATGGCTTCTGACGTGGCCGACGTCATCGATGTTTCCATCCAAGCTGCTCGTTCTTGTTGATCGTCCAAACGGATCTTCAGCAACAGCGAATACGTAACGTAACCTTGTGCAAATACAACACCCACCATTCCTTTGAGCGTGGCGTAAAACATTTTCCAGTTGCGACGATCAAACGGCACTAAAACAAAACGTGACTGTCATCACGAATTCCATGAGGAATTTGAACCGCTTACTTAGCTTTCCATCTTCATCAATAACGCACTTCCATAACACCCATCCTTTCTTATATTCAACTTGAGAATCCGGATCCAGCATCTGAAATACAGTCATCATTAGCAATTGAATCATGATGCATTATTGGAGTTGGAGCCTACCTCTATGAACCTGCCGTCGCAAGTTCCAGAAATACCTGACGCGTTCATCTCGCTTTCGGATCGACCACTGAAAGAATACATTGTATCCATTGCAAGCTGATCTTAGCAAATTATTACCTCGCCCATGCATTGGATGGCTCTTAATCGATTGATACAACGCTTTCAATAGGTCGCGAGGAAATGAATAACCGGCTTGGGATATGTTCTCAATGAAATCGTGGCACGATATCTTCTTCGATATAGTCTGAAACAGAAGGCAGCGTCAATTTCCGAAGAATCACGCTACTCTAATTTGCTTACCTGGCTATGTAAATCCGTATTCAGCAATAGCACTGCACACGTCAGCATATGAACGTCGTCTAAAAAGCAGATCACATGTGAGTAACATTGAAATTAAGGGTATTAAAATGATTACCTTCAAAACTGAATAATCCTGGATTGCAATCGTAATAACGTTTCGAGAAATACGAAATCACTTTCCCCCGTTCGGACGTTTCTCCCGTCAACGTGAAATGGTGAAGGAATTCCCTCAACGCTGCGTCGATTCGTAGACCGGCAAGATTGAATAATTTCAAATATTCTATGGCCACGAGATTGCTGAATTCGTTACTGAAAATGGAAAACGCGCTTAGCATTGCTATGCAGACAGAATCTAAATCGCTTACTTTTTCACCAAATGCTTGGCTACGTCCGACCTTCGGAATCCCTCCAACGTGTACAGTCGCTTGGCCAACCTCCTCGCAGTTTCCGCATCCAATTCCTTGGCCGTAGTCGACGGGGACGACGATCTGGATGCGGCTTCGAAGCGTTGTATACGTTCTTTGAGCGGAGTTGAATGAACGCTTCCACCAGGAGATTCGGAATCGCTGCTAGTTCCTCCCGTAACGATGACTGAAGTCGGTGCAGTCGGGGTTGGTTGCGTTGAGATCAATTGCTGACTGACGTTAATAATTGACGTATTCCCATTCACGTGACGAGGCGATTCCCTGGGCGAAGAGTCGTCCATTCGGCAATGCAAATGTTGTTGGGCTCGAATAACGGACGACGGAGACGCGTCGCCGTTTTGTCGTTGCATTCGATAATGTTCTTGCGATTTCTTGCTGATCGGCGATTCGGATCCGACCATAACACCGCCGACGAATGCGAAGCGTGCTGGCGAAACGGGTTCGGAATAATACGACGGACTCGTTGGCGAAGGCATATCCGGTCCAGTCGCGCCATGAGCCATCAAATCGGTCGATTGAATAGTGCTTTGACTTTCTCCGCCACAGATGTCGGTGTTTAATGAACCAACCTTAGTTCCACTGTTGGATGTTTTCTTGTAGGCGTTGTGAAATCCGTGTACAGTCACTAACGATGGTTCTTGGCATCCATTTTCCAATCGTTCAATAATACTTGGATTATGTTGTTGTTGTTCATTGGCCACGGTCGTCATCTTGGAAGCAGCTGTTGCGGCCGTTGAGGAAGACGGCGTGGAAGATAACCCGTTTTCGCTTTGAGACGGAGGCATGGGTGGAAATCCGTGCTGGTCCTCCTGATTCGGCCGTCGTCGTTTCGATTTTATGTGTTGTTGACCACCAAACGAATCACCGGCGTTTTCCAGATCGGAAAATGGTGCTGGAGTTAGCGGACTATCCAACACTTCCATGTGCTTTGGTAATTCGGATTCTTTGATCTTGGCGCACTTTCGCGAAATTTTCGAATTCAATCGCAATATCTTGTCCCCGGTCATTAGGAAGGCTTCGCAACGCGGTGCCTGGCCCATTGACGAGCCTTTTAAATTGGCCAAATTCGCTTCCTCCTCGACATCGTCGTTTTCCATTGGCCGAGACGAGTCCGATTCACGTTCCACAACTCCGCCGTTGCCAGTGAGTAATTCGGATCGTTTTGCGCCCATCGGTGAACGTTCCATAAATACAGTCGTCGCGGTCGTTTGACGATATTTCGATCGTCCACTTTTTTGCAATTCCCATGAAATATACGCCATCACGGTCGTTCTTCAATATTGGAAACTCCTGAAATATAACGCATGTTAGAAATCATGAATTTCTTTGCAGTTTTAAATAGACAGCAATATTTTCATAATGCTCATGTTTGCTTATGGTATGCATTGCAATTCATAGGATCTTGGAGAAAAGCAGAACCGCGACGAGAACGAGGAAAGTCAACTTTCACTAACAGGAACCTCGAATGAATATTTCCCCATACAAATCCTACGCCACGCTATTTGCAAAAAATGCGCTTGAATAAAATTCCTGCCATTCAACAAATCAACACAATCACTCCACTCACCTTAGCATTCGTTGAGAATAAAAATAATTTATTGACGAGTTGGGAAGTGTAAATTCTAATTTCTTACGTAAAATATGCTCCAAGTTTCTACGAATATCCGGCGTATTAGTGGATTATTCAATGCTTCAAGGACATCATTTGTCCGCCGAAGAGAAAATGTTACAAGAAGGGCTTTCGTTTTCTTCCTTTTACGGTAGGAAAATGGAAAATCGCATGAAAATGATTTTTTTCTCCCAACGAATTTAGAAATTATTGTCTGCTAACGAGTGGTAAAACGCACATCCAGTCCCCGGCCGCT
>JAQIWJ010000855.1:0-15426 GCA_034695185.1 Discolaimus major
TGTTCTCCTGCTGATCCTCTTTGCGTAATGACAACTCCAACCGTTGCCAACGAACCCAATACCACAATGGCTCCATCAAGTGTAATGGCCGAAAGCACAGATCAGTCTATGGGATCAACAGATCCAACATCTGATCCAGTGACATCAGCTGATAGTGTATCGAGCCCAATGACCTCGCCAGAAACGATGGCCACAGAAACATCCAGCATCAATTCGGAAAGCACTAGCCCTGAGTCCGTGTCAACCATGGCACCCACTGCTTCATCACAAGCAATGGAATCCAGTCTTAGCAGTGATCCAGTCACTTGTTCTCCTGCTGATCCTCTTTGCGTAATGACAACTCCAACCGTTGCCAACGAACCCAATACCACAATGGCTCCATCGAGTGTAATGGCCGAAAGCACAGATCAGTCTATGGGATCAACAGATCCAACATCTGATCCAGTGACATCAGCTGAGAGTGTATCCACTCCAATTGCATCGTCAGAAAATGCAATTTCTACCCAACAATCCATGAGCACTGAAGCCAGTAGCCCTGAATCCATGTCAAGCATGGATCCCACTGCTTCGTCTTCAGCCACGGAATCTACAAATCCTAGCACCGCCCCTGTCACGTGTTCGCCAATTGATCCTCTCTGCATTACAACGGCTCCAACCTCCAATACTATAATGGCCGGATCTACTGATATGACCGCTGTAAGCACCGATCCAACTGCGATCACAACCGAATCTGGATCCAATTCTAGCCCAATTTCCAGTTTGGGTACTACAGGGAGTACTGGAGGTACAATCACGGCTGACTCCTCGGTGGTGACAGCGTCTGCCCTGACTTCTGACACGATTGGGACACAATCCACAGGTACCGTTGGGACTGGATCAACATTGTCAAACACTGTTGGTACTGCAATGACTTCTGATACGATTGGGACACAGTCAACAGGGACTGGCTCAACATTGCCAAACACGGTTGGTACTGGATCGATGGAAAGCAGTGTTGACACTGCAGCTAGCACGATTGCAACTGGTCAATCCACTGATCCAACCGGAACCGTAAATACAGGATCATCTACGCCTAGCACCCAAAATACCGGATCATCCACACCAAGTACCCAAAATACTGGATCATCTGGTCAATCCACTGATCTGACTGGAACCGTAAATACAGGATCATCCATTCCAACTACCCAAAATACAGGCTCAACCACCCTTAGCACCCAAAATACTGGATCATCAACGCCATCTACCCAAAATACTGGATCATCCACTCCAAGTACCCAAAATACTGGATCATCTGGTCAATCCACTGATCCAACTGGAACCGTAAATACAGGATCATCCATTCCAACTACCCAAAATACAGGCTCAACCACCCTTAGCACCCAAATCACTGGATCATCAATGCCATCTTCCCAAAATACTGGATCCATCACTGGATCATCAGTGCCATCTAACCAAAATACTGGGTCCAGTATATCATCAAATCCAAGTACTGCAAACACAGGCTCCAGCATTGCATCGACCGCACCAATCTCTGCAAGCACTGGTGCCAGTACCGCAAATACAAACCCAACTCTGGGATCATCGGTTTCCAATATCGCGAATTCTTCAACCACTGGGTCAACTAGCAATTTATCCAATGTGTCTGGATCTCAGATCACTTCAAGCACGTCTGGTGTCAGCAGTCCAACTTCAACCAAAATCGCAACAGCATCGAACGCAATATCCAATTCGACCACTCCTGGGACGATGCTGGGGTCAAGTACAGGATCATCTGTTCCAAGTACCATACGTCCCTCAAGTATTGGCAGCTCTATCAACACTGGATCAACTGGCAGCACGTCAAGATTAACCTCTGTCACTGGATCTCAAACCAATGCAAGCACTCCAATTTCAACTAAACCAACAAGTGCATCAAATACAGTATCCGCTTTGATCAACGCAAGTACGATTTCGACCAAAATGTCAACCGCATCAAATTTGGCTACATCCCAAAGCACAAAATTCTCAACGCTTTCTGTACTCGGAAGCAGTACAACCGGTTCAATACGACAATCAAGTATTGGGTCAACAGGAATGACCACAAAGCCAATCAATTCCACTCTGATCACTAATACAGGTATGGCAAAAATTTCTAGGATATAACATAAAAAGCTTGTTTGGCATACTGTATGTGAAAACTTGCATAAAAATGCATCATAAAATCTAATTATGCATCAGCCTTCAGCAACAGTAGATGCTACAGTAATTACGGCATTTTCATAAATCTTCAACGCTGATAATTTTTGCCAATGCTGAATAGTCAAACGGTTTACTCTCTTCATTTTGCTAATATTTGGTCCAAAAAAGACAGACATCATTACACACGAGTACCAGGCGTTCCAAAAGTCGCGTCGCATGTTTGGCGGCAAATATCTCAAGCATTTCGCAATATTTTTGGCTGAATTTGAAATTTTGTGCTAAGCAGACTATGGCAAATAGTTTCCTCTAAATTTTGAATTGTGGCTGCAGAAATTGCGCCATTCTCTCGCAATTTCATTCAAAACATGCGACGCGACTTTTGGAACGACCTGTACGTCATTGAATATACAAAAATCTTATACCATGTTCCTGTGACTTTTAGTGTATACTACACTTGTACTTGTCAGAAGGGAAAAATAATACAGTACAATACTGATCCTGCCTTTTTGGAACAGGCAGCACAAGTTCCACATCCACGAAACCTGCTTCAACCGTATTTTCATCCACGACTACCAGCAGATCAATCACGAGCATCCGAACTGGTTCTGTCACTACTCAAAATTCGAATAATATCACAACGAAAATCACTGGATCAACAATGACTGGTTCCGTGGTCGCTGGAATCAGTATCAGTACGAAATCCACCGCAATCACAGGAAGTGTGACCAACAAAAATACCAGTGCTGGGATGACCACTGGAACTGGGACCGTGGTCAATGGCTCAACTACGACCAGTTCGCAAAAAGTTAGTGCGGGTTCAATTGCAAGCAATGCATCGGGAACAGGAACCGTTGGCAATGGCTCAACCACTTCGCAGAAAATCAATACAGGTTTAGTTGCAAGCAATGCGTCTGTTGGTACAACAAATGCAGTTACGAATAATGGAAGCGTAACTGGATCAACTTCGAAATTGACCAGTGGAACAAATCCAGCCAACAGTAGCAACGCAAATCAAGTGACCACTGTTGCAATCGGATCAACTGCGGCTGCAGGAAGCAATGCAAACGCGACGTCCAATACTGGAATCACAGCTGGTCCAGTATCAATGGCAAATACGAGTACGACCCATGCATCTGGATCAAATGCAACTGGCAACGCAGTAACCAACATGAATTCAACGAATCCTGCAGGATCAGGATCGAATTCGGCCAATACGACTCTTGCTACAAACACAGGAACCAACGGTTCTGCCGGAGCAGGAAGCATAAATGGATCTGCCCTTGGATCAGGCAGCAGTACCACTAATCCAGCAGCCTCAGGCGGATCCGGATCGAATGCAAATGGATCAGCCCTAAATTCAACCAACACCACCGGTTCAGGAACCTCGGGCGGATCTGGATCCATTAATGGATCCACAAGCACAAACGGATCTTCTGCCGCCGGTTCAGCAAATGGCGGATTCGGATCCAGTGCAAACATGACCACAGCCTTGGGCGGATCCGGATCTAACCCAAATGGATCAGCCCTTAATTCGGCTAACACCACTAATCCAGGAACCTCTGGAGGATCTGGATCCACAAACACAAACGGATCTTCTGCCGCCGGTTCAGCAAATGGCGGATCTGGATCCAATGCAAATATGACCACACTGGCATCAAAGTCGATAAATGCCAGCACCGTTGCAAGTATCAATGGCAATGGAGGCAACGTCGTGAATTCTGGTAGCAATTCCAATAATTCTTCATCCATTACAAATACAAGCATCACCGCTAACAACGCAGGCGCGAAATCGGCCGTTCTGAATGCAGCCGGAAGTGGTAGCAATTCCGTAAACGGTGGCAATAATTCCACTAATTCATCCACGAGTGCATCCGCAATTGGAGGCACTGGGTCCAACAGCAATGCGATGAATGCTGGTGTGAAAAACGCCGCTTTGAACGCAATTGGAATTGGCAATAATGCTAGCAATGCAGGTAAAGTTGAGTAATCGTCCAAAATTTCACATTTCCATTGAAATGCAAGTGAATTCCCCAATAATTACAAAAGCATCTGCTTCTGGGAAGGGAGGCGTGGTATAAGCCTAGCCATTTCTGCAAGCATTCGTGCGACCGCAAGCGGTTACAGTAACCCTACTCCAGTCGCTTCTGGAAATGAACAGGTTAAACCACACTTCGATATGGAAAAATACTGATTTTTCAGGACCAGGCTCGGCTGGTGGTAATAATGCAGGAAAAATTTCAACGACTTTAAATCCTTTGGACCCGTCAGGTGGATCAGCAATGAAAAATTCAACATCCACAGACTATTCTGGTGGAAATGGAATGAAAGGATCCGCAGCAGCAGGAGGTGCTGATGCAAACGGCATGAATGGAAAATCACCAATTGGTACTGTCCAAGGCAGCAGTATAAAAAATACGAAATCAGCTAAATTAAAATCACAATAAACATTTCTTCAGGCACAAATGCTAAACCGACTGTTCAACCAGCTAAAAATTGCACAATTTGCGAAGGCTCTCAATGCACATGCCCTGAGGGATATGTCGGCGATGGATTGGATTGCATTCCAGGTACATCACTCCAAAAAATTTCGCTGTCATAAAATACGCAATTTCTATGCGATCAGATCAATGCATTACGTTGCAATGTTCCGGGAATGAATATTGTCAAGGATTCTGGTGGAAAAGCAATTGTACATTCGTCAGCCAATTCGTATGTTTGTGCGACGAAGAATTGGGATGTGAACCAGGTATTGATTTGGGGTCGATTCAAAATTGCAATGCTAAGCAATGCAGTTTAGGTCAAATCACACATGCATCAATAATCGACATGTCTGGCGCAAGTAACTGATTTTACAAACCAAGAATTAGTTGATAAAAACGCAGTGCATTTGCAGAGCTTACTGTAGTTGAAGGAAATTCCGGTCCAATTCCAATCGTGGCTAGTGGATATGTTAGTAAAAGACGTAAGCAGCAATTACCGCAACTGATAATGACCTGTATTACGTATAATGAATTTTTTCATAGCAATGAAAACTGTGACTCCACAAGCACCTTGGACAGAACCACCACCCATCGTAAATATCATCACACACGCCATAAGTAATTGTACAGTATGCCAAGGTCCATCTTGCGTTTGCCCGAATGGATATCTGGGTGATGGCATCGATTGCATCCCGAGTAAATTTCTAATCAATAAAATCTCGATTTTTATTATCGATATGATTACAGATGCATGCTTGAATATGACGTGCGCATGGAACGAATTCTGCCAAGCGTGGTGGTATAAAAGCGATACGTGCAAATTCACTTCTAATTTCGAATGCAAATGTGATCCGGATGTTGGATCATGCGAGAAAAGTAAAGTTGGGGGGATGAAAAATGCCAAGTTAGAATGCGAATTTTTTTCAGCTAACACTACCACAGCTAGCACTGTTAGCAGCACCACAACTACAACGAGTATCCCAAGCTCAACTGCAGTCAAAAGGCAACCATTGCCAAGAAATAATTGTACAGTATGCCATGGCCAAAATTGCACCTGTCCGAAAGGATATATCGGAGATGGAATCGATTGCGTGATTGGTACGAAAATAAGTGGATATGCTGATTTCTGATCACGAATTTTCCAGATCAATGCGAAACCATGAAATGCCAATGGAACGAAATGTGCGAAGGATTGTGGTATAAAAATGAACAGTGCAATTTTACGTCCATATTCAGATGCACTTGCGATCCGAAAGTTGGATGTAATCTTGGTACGTCAGTATTATGACCCTGGGGCTGACTGACCCCCGGACCCACAGAGGTTCCAGTATCAATTTTTTTCAGCCACCCCACCACCGGACCCAGTTGCATGCAAAGAGAATGAATTTTTATGCCGCACTGGTGAACTCAAATGCATACCATGCACGTGGGTAGAGGATAAAGTTGTGGATTGTGATCACGGTCAAGATGAAATTCCCGGATCAGCAATCGCATCGAAATGCATGGTATCTGGATTCCCACAAAATCCAGCCAGCGGATATGTATCGCATCCAGCAAAACAAACTCTAATCCCTCAATATCCGGCTAGCGGATCAGTTGTGCACAAACCCACACCATCTCAAAGTAAAAATGGGCGGTTTTTAAAAATTGCATGCTAATTTGCGAATTTCAGCAACTTGCACAACCAATGATTATTTGTGTTCGGATGGTCAATGTTTGCCTTGTTCATGGATCAACGATGGAATCATTGATTGTAAAAATGGCGAAGATGAACAGGCCGAAGCCAAAGCATTTTGTAGTACAAAATCCGCAGGTAAAGTTTCACGAATTGGCTGATTATGCGATTGTTCTCATGAGCATTGTTCAAAAATGGAATAGAAGAATAGAAAAAGTTGATTCTTTAGCGACTGTATCATCGCAAACCCAATCGAAAACGTGCACCAATGACCAATGGCCATGTCCGAGTGATGGAACGTGTATACCGATCGCATGGGTTTTAGATGGTATTTGTGTCCAAGATTTTCAATCATCAAAGAAATGAAGCAAGAATTTCTAGGAGTAAAAGATTGTATGGGCGGTGAAGATGAACAATCTAATTTGGTCGATGAATGTCAATTGCGAAAAGCGACTTGCGATCAACATGCCACGTGTACGAATATCGCCAATGGAGGATATAATTGCACATGCCAATTACCGTATGCAAAGATTACTGTAATCGGGGTTACTGTAATGCCAAAATTCTTATCTCCTAGATATTATGGGAATGGATTCACATGCTGGTTGCCATCAAACGAAAATCGGTTCAAGAGGCATGCCTCAAAAAACGAGGGTGAGCAAAAATTGATTGATCGTTCTGTTCCAAGAAATTTTTCAACAGCTTGCATCGCATTTTTACGAGCAATGACCTCCCAGAAGCAATTTTGCCGTCAGAAAATTTGCACATAGTACGTACATTCTTGCAGAATGTCAACCGAACGAATACAAATGCCCAAGCATCGGCACTTGCGTTAAAAATGCCCGAATTTTGGACGGTATCATAGATTGTAGAAACGGAGAAGATGAAGGTCTTCGAAATTTGTCTATCATTTAATTGATCCAATAGTAAATGGGCGTTTTTAAGATTATTCATTGCACAATGAATGCAAATTGGGACGTCATAAATGCCATCCATTCGGTCAATGCGTGAATATCGAGAATGGCACGTATAAATGCGTATGTGCCAAAAACGGGTATCAAGGAAACGGGTTTTCATGTCGCAAATGCATTCATGGAGGAAAATGCTTGAAGAGAATTACTACGTTTGTACCGAATGGGCGTGGACGTCCGAAATTCCGCAGAGATTAGCAGAAGATGCTTGGTAGTAGAGAGAGATAATATAAGCATGGTCTATCTGCAAATTTATTCTTGAGAATATATACATGCAGATTAATCTAGTTGGATATGCATGGACTCGCAGAATACTCCACAAAAGATTCTACTCACAAATACCGTTCATTTCTTAGAGCAATTCCTTCTTACGGAAATCACACGCTGAAGCTCCTACATCGAATTCAAAAATTCCCGCTACAACCTGAACATCAACCACTTACGACAATGCACACCAATTACCTTGAGTGCAACACGACCGAAAATTCCCCAAAATGCCATGGAAATCCAGTAAAATCTCATTTTCAGTAAATCTGGATTTGGAAATATTTCTTCTTAATCCCCTGTTCCGATTAATTTTCAATGCACGTTAGTCCCCCCATTGCCATCATCAAATTTGACGACCGTCATGATTAAAATGGAATTTCGTCGTCGTTATCAATGAAAGAACCGAATTTTCGGAATTATTATATTCACGGTGGCAATCGTTCCAATTCCGTGCCTAGATATTATGGAGGCGCCGCCGGCCCTGCTACGGTTTTGGATAGTGAAGCATCGGATGGAAAGCAAATAATTCGTTCATCGGAATCAACGTCTTCGGCTACGAATCGATTCCGAAGCCGTGATCGTTCATTATCCACGGATGGATGTCAACGAAATAATGAGAAACGTCAAGCGAAAGATTTGAATGAATTGGAACATCGACGACATTACGCTTACGTTACTAGAATTTTGGAACATTATTATTCTCATCCCTCATCTTCGAATCGCAAACATTCTTTCCCGTCGGCTATTCGAGAACAAATTCTCAACGCTTTAATACCATCGGAAGAAGATCAACGTCGAAGAATGGCGTCGAGAGACGTCGCCGGTGCTACGTTGGATGATTCCGGAAGTGAAATTTCGTCCGCTCATCGTCCCGGCGCTTATCATCGCAGCGGAAGTGCCAGAACTGCGTCTGAACATTCGCCGTTTTACGACGATTATTCTTCGACGATGACGAGCGGAAGTCGAGGATCGAATAAGAAGAAATCGCGGTTCTTCCGTAGCTCATCAATGAGATCGCTCAAGAAATGGATGAACAAATTACGCGGTCGAGTCAATAGCGGTTCTGGTTCTGGTCGAAAGAAAGGAAGCGTTGGATCCGGTTCGCTTTCGCCCAATTGCGACGACGTATTGAGCAATGGATTAACGGCACCCAGTCACGATTCCGGTTTAGAAACGCCATCGGATACGAGTTTAAATCAGAATTTAACGAACCTTCGATTAATTGAACAACGGAATTCATTGGATGCTATCGTCGGTGCGACGGGTCGAGGACGTAGCAGGAATTTATCGGCCACTATGCCGCCTATTGTGGATATTCCAACGCCGGCATTGTGTGGAATTGTCAATCACGGGAATACCTGTTACATTAACGCCGTTCTGCAATGTCTGAGTAATACGGATATATTGGCCGAATATTTTCTGAGCGGACAATATTGGACGGATCTGAAGAATAATTTACGAAACGCCGATCGTTACGGGTCGCAAGGGAATGTTACTTTGGCGTTGGCTCGATTTTTCAAAGCCCTGTGGTTCAATACGTATACGCCGGAGGTATCGTCGAATTTCAAGGGCATCGTAGAACGTTACAGCGAACAGTATCGAGGAAATCAACAGCAAGATGCGCAAGAGTTCTTCTATTGGTTGGCCGACCGGGTGCATGAAGATTTGAATGTGGCCGTGAAGAGAAGGTACAAATTGCATAAGGTAAGCGCCTGGTTTTAGCTGAATATATAGAATTTGCAAATTAGCATGCTGAAATCGGGGCGTATGTTTGCCTCTGTTGAGAGCCTGGCGCGTGAGATCAGTTGATAAAAGCGTAGAATGCCTTTAGCTACTTGGCGCTTTATTGAAAGGATCCTAGATCCGCTCCTATCCCTGTTCGCTCATTGTTGTTGCTTACTGATTTGTGAAAGCAGCAAGCCCCCATTCAATTCAATATGTCAAAACTGAGAGATGGATTGCTTACGTTATCTTTCCAATGCTTTCTTTCCATCATTCAGCTAGCGTTTATGCTGGCTTCGATGCAGCAGTTTCCTCGTCTGCGCAATGTAGGCGGAAGCGTAAAATCCTTACTTCTTTTTACGATGCTGTCCGAAGGTTAGGTAGGGCCCTGTTTTTCTAACTGCCACTTTGGTGCCAAGTCGGATTGTCAAAAACTCGTTTTACTGCTTGGCTTGAATCATCATGCGCAAAGTGATTCCGGTTTCGGATTCGTCAGCTAGCGCGTTTTTGTGCAAGGGAAAGGTCGTGGGGACTGTCTCTACAGGTTTTTATGAAAAGCGAAGCAGGGAGGATGTGGTTAGGCTAGAAAATGCAAAACAAGTTTGCTTACAAAAATGTAACTTATGTTTCCTGTTTCAGTCGCGAAGTAAAAATGAAGACGAATTGGCGGCGGCGGCTATGGAGAAGCATTTGGAGGCGCACAATAGCTTCATTAGCGCCAGTTTTCATGGATTATTCTTATCGACGGTGACGTGCCCGGTGTGCCGAAAGCAGTCGATGAAACCGGACCCGTTCATGTGCATTTCATTGCCAGTATCACAATGGTAAGAGCATTTTAATATTCCAAAGTATAATGCGACTTTAACAAGGGTATTTATTTCAGCACGAAGCGTCCATTATTCGTGGTGGTGGTCTTCATAAATCGTCAACCTCGTCAAGTTCGTTTCGGTTTGAATGCGGATGTAACGGCGACGTTTTTGGAAGTGAAGAAATGTTTGGCCGATGCAACGGATCTAACTGTGGATCAGGTAATGAGGAATATTTACAGTAGCATGTTGAAATTCACTCGCATTTCCATTTTAGATGCTACTATGCGAAATGAATGATTTCGGTTTCCAAACGACGCTGATTGATCATCACGAAGTCATGTCGTTGGGGCAGACGAAATGCGTTTGGGCGTTCGAGATTCCCGTCGGTTTTCACGGTATCACGCGAGCTCCAGTCGCTAGTCGTGATGACGAGATCGTTTTATTGGTCGGACATCAAGTGGCTTCCAGCGTTGGTGGAGGGTTAAGGTAAGCGTTTAGATTTTTCTCATTGTAAATATGCTAATTGAAGTATCTTCAGGTTTGGATCGCCTTTTGCGCTCAAAGTCAACCGGGAAGTGACGTACGGGGATTTATTTCGTTCGTTGGTGTTTGCTCTAAGACCTCAGCTGAGGCCAGGCGTTGTTCCTCAAGTAAGCCGAGATGTTTTGCATTGATTACTGCAATGAGTCTGTCTGATTGATTCGTTGTTTCAGGAAATTCCGATGACGTCGTTCAGAATGCGTATCGTGGACGATTATCATCCATTCGTGTTTATTCCCAGCGATGTTTCGCTGCCATTGTACACGCAACCGGTTGACAAGTAAGCATTTCTTGATTTAGCTAGTTATACTGCACTTGACTACTTATTTTCAGTGCACTGATGAATTTGAGCGTCAGCGGCTCGCCATTCGCATTACCGCATTTGAAAGTAATGTTGGAATGGAATCGAGAAGCCAGAGAAAGGTAAATTGATGCTTGATGAAATTTATTGCCATATGAAATCGCTATTAGTTTCAGGTACTTCAACTCGTCCGAGGAACGTATCGTTGATCATGTTAGCGCTCAAGATTTACGGGATCAGGAAGAGCATCCGGAGGTGCAGAGTATTCACGATTGTTTGGCGGAATATACGAGACCTGATTCGGTAAGCGAAGAGCTGTTATTAGCTCTGGTTTTTTAAAAATGATGACGCATGTCTTTTTAGTGTCAGTGGTATTGCCCCGATTGTCGTCGAAGACAGGACAATGCAACGAAGAGAATCGTGTTTTATTGGCTCCCTGATGTACTGGTATTGCATCTGAAGCGATTCAAGCAGGTAAATCAATTTCTTGCTATTAGTGGCATATTGATAATCGTTTTGATTTTAGCTGTCTAGCGGTCAGCTGGTGAAATTGGATTCCACTGTCTGGTAAGCCTTTAGTGCCATATTATTCTAGCGGCTCAATAGCGTCTTCATTTTACAGGTTCCCCGTCAGCGATCTGGATCTGAGTGATTATACGCACCAGTCAATTTCGCGGAACCATAGGAAGCATCAACAGCATCATCAACGACCGTCACAGTCGTACAGGACTCAGTAAGTGTATGAATGAAATTTTGGATATCATTCAATGCTAAGGATGCGCTCTTTTCAGGAATGGCGAGCTTTACGTGGACACGAGGCCCAGTCAGAATCTCTACGATTTATTCGCCGTGTGCAATCACAGTGGTCATTCCCCGCATAGTGGACATTATACAGGTATGAAATTGAGTGAATTTTGTCATAAAAGACTACACTTAATCGGATGGTGTTTCAGCGTTCTGCCGAAATCCAGTCAATGGACGATGGTATTGCTTCGATGATCAAAACGTTACGCCTATGCGAGAACGTGATTTGGTAACCAATGGTGCATATTTGCTGTTCTACGAGGTATGAACGTTCACTTTTATGAAGCATTCACTGGTGCTTATCAAAATCCATTTTATAGAGACGACAATTGCGAAAAGGCAGTAATGGTCACAGTAGCGCCGAATCCGGTTTCATTGATCATTGGTTCTTCCGAATTTACTCCAGTCATCTGAATGATCGCGAAAGAAGGTCGTCGTACAGCTCAAAAGACACGCTGGATGGAGTTGGTGAGTGCAAGCTTAGTTTGTTCCATCTTGTTGCTATAAATTCCCATATTTCAGACAGCAATGGCGGTTCAAGCGGTGCGGCTAGTCAGGGCAAAATCTCCACGGATGGTGTTCAAAGGCGACCATTGGAATCGTTGTCTGCTTTGGCAATTGCTAATGGCGAATCTTCACGCAATCAACTTTACGACCAGAACGGCACTTCGAGATACGAAGATTCGTCCGGAAGAAATTCTGCAAGAAACGGCACCGACTTGGGAGATCAATTTGCATCGATAGAATTCGCGTCATTCATGAACGCCAAATCAAAGAGAACTGGACAAGATTCGCTGGAAGAAACTTCTCCGACGTCGAATGAAGATTCGAGAACGGTCATTGCCGAGTCGCCTAAATCATCCGCCATTCGCAAAGACCTCGAAGGATCGGCAGGAAATTCGGTTAGAGCATCCATTGGTCGTGTATTGTCAGCACCGCACGACGATCGGAGTGGACCGTACGAATTATTTGGAAGCTCGCAAAGTACGCATGTTTCGGTCAAATTGAACGAGAAGATGAATCAGCCGCGGAGAGAATGCAAAATTTCGGAAGAGCAAGAAAACGGCATGGATGCTGCGTGTCATGCGCCGTCATCTTCTGGATTTGGGAAAGGGATTCGACGCGATTCGGCTTCGTCCGATGTCGGCACGCTTGGATTAAGAACGTATTCATTCGTAGAAACTGATTTGTAAGTCTTGAATTTTATGCTTATTTTGCTTCCATCCATTAGTCTCTGAGGTCTTTTATGAGGTCCAGGTGAATAATACTGAAAAATAAGGAGGTTTTTGTGCAAGCAACTTTTGCAGTACAATCATTTCTGTCATCTTTTATTTGTAATCGTTGGGACTATCGTTTTGGGTGTTCTCTAGTTTTTTGACGAGTTTATGTTTGAGCTGTTCACTTTTTTTATGTTCATGCTGTCAATATTTAGGCTTGCCATGTTTTTGTTAGGCCATAAGAATGGTTAGGACCAATGAAGGCCATGTGTTCCCTTTTTTCTTGACAATCATTCTTCCGTCTTTTATCTGATTTATATGGATTAGGTAGGATTCTTTGTATCGAAATGCATTTCATATTGTAGAATTCCGTTGATGAAATTCCTTACTGATAATTTTGGGTGGGTTTCGGACAAATGGTACGCGTTACAATATGTTGTGATGGATTTTGCGGCGTAGATCGTATAACTTCGAATGCAATGAATACTTTGAATTTGATGGAATTTTGTATTGATCAAAATACAATATGACATTGGATCAATGTAGTGGTATTTTTTAATTTCAAATTTGGCGTAAGAATCGACTTCCAAATGTTGCGCTTGGCTAACGGAATATTGCAATTTCTGCTAGCGGTGCTTTCCACGTGGAAAAATTTGCCAAAAATTCTTCGGAAATAATCTCGATTCCTGATCGATAAATCGATTATCGGAGAATAAAAATGGATGAATCGGATTTAATTCGCGATCAACCGAGTATCGTAACACGATGCTGCCGAACATTATGTCAGGTTTGTGGTTTTTATTGCGCAGAAAATCTAGAATTGAAATTTTCTATTATTTTCAGAGATATCAAATGCTATTGGATAAATTAACGCCGTTTCCCGGGATTAGATGGCCTACGACCGTATTACTGGGCTTCGGATATATGGCGAGAATTGTTTATGTGCAGGTAAGAATTTGCAAGAACTGAATTTTTCAAAATGCGACTTCTTGAAGTCGTGTGCTAAATATTCCTTGTTTTTTTTCAGGGCTTTTACATTGTGACGTACGCATTGGGCATTTATCACTTGAATTTATTGATCGCGTTTTTGACGCCGAAAATGGATCCTGCCTTCGATTTCGATGGTGGTAAGTAATTTGAGAATTATCAGTATCCGTATATCAGAGATTGATTGATCGTTCGTGTTTTAGATTATTACGATTACGAAGATGGCGAAGGCCCGAGTTTACCAACGCAAACGAATGAAGAATTTCGTCCATTCATGCGTCGATTGCCGGAGTTCAAATTTTGGTAAGCAGTTTATTCTCATGTTCCCAGTCCAGGGAATTTGATTGAAAATCATCAGGATACTAATTCTTGGCGTTTCCTTTTCAGGTATTCAGCGACGAAAGCCATTGTCATCGCCTTCATTTGCACGTTCTTCGAGGTGTTCGATATACCGGTGTTTTGGCCAATATTAGTCATGTACTTCATTATTCTATTCTGCTTGACTATGAAGCGTCAAATTAGGGTAAGTCGATCATTGATCAGGGATTTTTCTAATAATCATGGAATGCGTCCTCGTTTTAGCACATGATCAAATATCGATATATTCCCTTCACGTTTGGCAAACCGAAACATCGAGGAAAACCCGATTCGACAACGCCTCCGCCAGCATCAGCACCTGGAGCAGTTCAAAGTGAGCAAAATGGTCAGTGATTTTTATGACCATGGATAAATATGATTCTGTTTCAGGTATGTGATCGATCAGCACCATGTTCAAGAGAGAGCATCGTCAGAAACATGATACCTTGATACAGCTGATAAAATGCTGTCGATTGTTAGCTTTCTGGTAAGGATATTAGATGAGCAAGAGGGGCTTGAATGCTATGAATTATTGTTCAAGTTTTATTTATGAATGTAATATATTTTGGACATGACTTATACAGTCCCAATTTGATGCGTCGACATTGACCGTGGTCAATGGAATTTCTGTGATTGGTGATTTGCGTATGATCGTGTGGATAAATCGATATTTTTTCGGGTTTCCCAGACGAATGTGGACTTTCAGTCGGAAGTCGTGCATCACTTTACACTGTACACGCTGCCTGCAGCAGTCGATTCGGCCAACCGGTTTCATTCGTCTATGCGAATGTTCGTGCGGTGAAGTTCATTCGGCGGGTGAATATTCCGAATTTCGTATTCATTCAAATTGATCAAGGCGACGAATCGTTCGATCCGTGATTTCGGTTGAATCAATTTCAAAAGAATCATGCAGCCCCCAGGAGGATGTCCAATGTGCAAGGTAAGTTGGAAATTTTAAGATTTCAAATTAGTGCCTTTTTGAGAGGCCTATGGGTTTTTCTCAAGGACATTGGAATTTCATGATGCGAATTTTTCAGGGTGGACCAATGGTGAACAGCTTCACGTTGTGCGGAATTCTACTGGCTCTGATATTCTTCCCGATCGGAATCATCTGCTGC
>JAQIWJ010000856.1:0-15412 GCA_034695185.1 Discolaimus major
CGTCGTCGTCCAATATCGGTGCTGATTCGGATTGATTATTGGCCAGCAAAGTGGCTGCATCTGAAAAAGATGGGATGTGTGGCAGTGATTTTTGAGAAGGGGTCAATGGTGAATTGCGCAATGTCTGTGATGATCGATTTGATCAATTGTTATTTTGCATGTGCTGATCAGTGCTTTCGTTGCAATGAATGGAATAAGCGTGGTCTGCAGATTCCAAATGAGTAAATTCAGAAATTGTGACAATTTGCAATGCATTTTGCATTCATGCGTGCGGAAAATGTGGACATGCATCCCAGGCATTGTGATCAGGTCTGATCACAGCTGATCGATACATGATCACACTGATCAGTGATCACTCACCAATATCAGCACACCATTGAGTCTCTATACTCAATCCACGACACTGCTTTCCCTTTGGACACCGCCTTTTTCTGGCACGACGTCCATCCGGTCGATCACATCTGGACCATGATGACCATTTACCATATTCAGCCGAATCAAGTTCATTCGAATCCTTTTTCGGTGGCTGACGACGTGAATTGACAGACAGTTCATTGCTTTCATCGTTCGCTGAGGATGATTTGGATTTGATCAAATGCTGACTAGCATTGGAGGATGGGATCAGGGATTCTTCTGGATCAGGTGTGGATATGGTCGATTTCTGTTTGGAGATCGACGTGATCGGCTGTTGATCTGAAATAAATCGGATTGATTTGGGGGTGATCGATTTTTGATGCGGTTGGTGTCGAGCATTTGCTTCAATGACGCCCAAGCAATAATTCAAATTTGCAGAGTGCAAAACTGCAAAAGCCATGCTTGCATGCAAAGCACAGCAATGCTTTGCCCTGATTGCGCAATGATCCTCACTTCTTATCTGATTAGCTAGGACGCATCCATTCTCGAAATACACAACCGACTCATCGTCTGTCTCTTCCACAAATACATCCGGTGCACCTTGAGCCTGAAAAAAACTGATCATCATTGCAGAAATTGAGGCTGATTATGAAAGAATGATTCGAGTCGGAGGTGTTGATGCATTTTGCTTTCATTATTCGTGGTCAGAAAATTTCCAGTGATTGCTTTCTAGGCCGGATGGTTCCCACAGAAATCATGAAATGCCATATTTGCCAATGTATTATGAAATTGCGCAATTCCAGCATGCAGATTGATTTATCGGTTTTCTTATGGCTGATATCCTTGGTCCGAAATTTTATGATCGCAGAAAATCAAATCAACCAGCCCAACCATCATCAGTCCAAATAATTCAAAATTTCAGCACATACCGTTGCTGAATTGAGAATACATTCACCAGCATCAGCAAAGAACATTGCAGACTAAAAAATCAATACCGATTTCGCATATCCCCTAATCCAGGATATCCGTGCATACTTTGCATTCACTCGAATCTAAACATCGATCGATACAAATCGATAAATCCTTGGTTTTAGTGGCATTTTTCGCATATCCAATCAATACGGCTTGATTAGCACGGAAGAATGGTGCATCGCCGCATGTGGGTGGAGTGGTGTCTGAAATTTGGATGATGCATTTGGGATGCAAAGAGAGGGAGCAGCTATCAATGCTGATTTTGGATCATTTGGGATATAGCAAAAATGAAGATTGCATAGATTGCAAATATATGCACCAGTGCAAATGGCACTGCAACAGCAATTTAGCAGTGCCAAATGATGCCATGAGGAACATGGCTATGCAAATGTGATCAGTGATCGATCACTGATCAGATGCTAATGATCAATCGATGATCAGGCCACTGATCATAGCTCCATTTCCATAGATCCAAAACTCTACAGTTTCTGCTTTTGGGAAGAATGTGATTTGCATGCGCAAATCACTTCATTGCAATCGATTTATTGATTATTATTGATCTTGGGAAATGCATGTGGCAGTCACAACTATTGCGAGAATACCAACCAAGCATTTTTAAATGCAAAAACTGAAAGCAAGTTTGCTTCCAGTACCGACGCCAGTTGGGTCATTGCTGCATTTTCGAAATGCATGCATAAATGAAGATCCTAGTCGCAGTTCGATCTTGCCTCAGCAGGAGTAAAACTAAATTTGCAATCGATCACTGATCAGCGATCGATTTCCGATAGTCCAAATGGACCATTGCAAGCCCAAGGCAAATTTCGCAATTTCTGTTTATTCTCAAAATCTCTTCAGATTGCGCAATTTCTGCTTATTCTCAACTTTCAAGCAAGGACCCTTCAGATTGCGCAATTTCCGCCCACCCTCACCTGGCAAGCATATCTTTTCATAATACCGATGCTTGGAGGCTGATTTCAACATCAAATTTCCAGCAGGTGCAGATTTCCCTCGATTAATACTGCACAGCCGAGATTTCAGATTATAATTGAACGACGAACATAAAATACTATTTCCACGATCATCCTGAAATATTCAGATTATATACACTGATCATATCAGTGATCAACTAATCAATCAGACACGAATACAAAAGGCAGTTATATTGTCAGTCAATACGAAAAATCCAATCGAATAGTCAGCGTGGAAATAAGCAGAAGAATAAGCCAATAATTAGCCAAATTAATTGATATCCATGAAATAGTACGCCGGAGAAAACATAATACCTGGTTAACTTTCATTTTACATCCTTCTCCACATTACTTGATTTCTTCTCCTTGAATTAGCCCAACAACGAATGACGAGGTTTCTTGACGCGTAACGGAAAAGGGCATCTGGTCGCTTCTGGGAATCTTTCGTGATAACGTTCAGTACGTAAATATTTCACGGTCACCAGACGACCTGAAACCAGGAGTAATTAGCAATTCTGAAAGTCCAGGGTCAAAGCAAAACGCTTACCATTGAACCAGGATCCGTGTAAAATCTTGAACGCATTAGCCGCATCTTCCTTCGATCGCAATTTCAAATATGCGCATCCCTGAAAGAAAGTTTCTTAGTCTACTTTTAGAAATAATGACTAGCAGAGAACATACTTCTTTTGATTCCATATCAACGGCCACGTGCATGACTGGCACCGATGCTCCGAGTTTCTCCAAAACGGCATCTTGAATATGTTCAGGCCAATTCTCCTCATCGTCTTCCCTGCAAGAATAGATTATCAGTATTCGCCATCCCTCAGAAATTCCAATCACTTACAAATCCGGATCGAATAATCCACGAAGCTTCAAACATTCGGAAAACGGCAATGCTGGCATATTCAAGGATGCTTGTTCTTCAGGAAACGCGTGACCTTGCCAAATCTTTTCGTCCGTACCAGGCTAAATGCAAAGATCATTAGCCTAACAATGGCTTCAAGAAGATATACATTAACTTACATTTCCTGATTGCAACCAACGCCACACCATGAATTCTTCTCCGGAAATAATTTGGTTCTCCGTGCGTAAACGCGATTCGTTCTCGTTCAAATACTGCACCGCCTTGTCCCAAATGGGCGTTAATTCTTTCCTAAAAACAAGGGTGCTCTTAACAATTTATAACTTTCATCGAGGAAAATCACGCGTACCTTTTAGATGGCGGTATAAGCATATCCCTGACGTGTGGTACCGCCAAGCATTGTTGACGAGTTGGATCGAGCAGTGATTCTTCGTAATGCTTCTTCAGCAACGCTGAAACGGCATTATTTGAAAGATAATACCAAAATCCAACCTTGCACTTACCCAAAATCTTTTCCACCATATCGAAAATTTGTTGCTGTTCCTCGGCCGTCTTGTGCCATTTGTATTTCTTGTACCAAAAGACGCCGAGAATTATACCGATCACTGAAAGAAAACGTGCTTTTAATAAAGTACGAGCAGTGATGCAAAAAGAACTTACCCAATAGCACGAGCAACGATGGCAAAATCAGGTGATTATAAATAAACGAAGCCGTGTCGACAGTGGCGCCTAAAATAAAGACCCTTTAGAAATTGGTAAGAAGAGAAAATAATCGATTACTTACCAATCAGAACACCGACGAAAATTCGAACTTTGTTCTTGTTGAGAATAACTTCGTAAAGCACAGCCAGTAATGCCAGAAAGACGCAGAACAAAATCAGCAACGTACGCGACGTACTGGCGTCCAAATGCCACCAACGCTTTCGATTCGTAAACGATCCCGGCGGAGCGTAATTCCAATTTCCAAGATCTTGACGACGAGACCGCAACCAATCGGTCGTCGAAGGAGTCAATGTTTCTGTACGACCGTTGATCGCGTATTTCGGCGCCGTCGATGCAACTGGATCAGGCGTAAACGGAGCGGTTTCTTTCTTGCTTTTATCGCGTAATCCGAATTTCTCCGCCGTCTTCTCCAAACTTCGATAAGCGTCATCACGAAGTCGTTCCAATTTATCGCCCAACGTGGTCGTTGCGCTGACGTTGGTGCTGGAGATATTCCTGGCTGGAGGTGCCATGTTGTAATTCAATGATCGACGCTGATCTTGCGGTTTCGAATTCACGCGCGAATAATTTTCATTATTTTCATCCATACGCAATCGGCCGGTGGTGTAAGATCCGATCGACGGGCGGCTGGCGAAATTTCCGTAATCCAAACGCGGCGGAGTTTTTGGAACAGTAAATTCCGGACGATTTCCCAAATCCGGCTGACGTGAATCCAGACGCAGCGGCGATTCCGGAGTCGAGATTTTCGGAGCAACGTACGTTGGTCGATTTACCAACTCCGGTTGACGAGGCGACGTTTTTGGAGAATTACTGGACGACGTACTTCCAACATCGAATAATCGAGCAGCACTTTCAGTAGCCGGTTGAACAGGAGATTTTCCAGACGTTTCCACGCGCGAAGGCGATGATTTCCTGGCCGATTTCAATTTTCCCAATTTCTTCAAATACACGGAACGAGTTGTGTCCGTAATTGGACCAACATTCTCTCCGTACGCTCTTAATTGAGCTCGCAAATCGACGTCAGAAATTCCCGGTGACGACATCGTGAAGTCGATAATTCGAAATATAATTAATTAGGGATTCGATGATTTGGTAAAATTTGACGGACGACAAAAGGAGACAATGCGAAAAATTTGCAAAATTCGTCGATTTTCTAGGAAAGGACGCCAAGATGCCCAGAGCACACGATTGCTATAAACAGTCGAAACCGCGGGGAGGCAAGCAAATTTTGAAAATTAGGAACGGGTATGGTGAAAATTGCGCGGACATACTGTAGGTATATTCAAAAAAGCGATGACAATGTTTAAAATTGCGTTGTCCAGAATTACCTTATTATCACTGCACATAATTTTGCATTCATCCTCGTCCATGTCTTCGTAGAAAAGCTTATCATCCGCTAGTAATTTATGCGAATCCATGACCAAATACGCTGGGATTTTTTCACCGCAATTTGCTGAAAAAATGCATCGAATCATGGCCAATGCAAATTCGAATGTTGGCTGTGAAATTGCGCAATACTAATTACCGCCTTCAGGCATTGAAATCCTGTCAATTACGGCTTGCGTACGAATTAACTCGTTACAAAACGAACTTAGCAGGAAAATCACAATGAAATACTTCATTTTTGGCAATATAAGACCAAAACTGGGATTGTATGAATTTTTGAAGTTTTTCGGGTCCAAATGAAGATCAGTGGAATTTTCAAAATGCGTTCCAGTAGCCTAAACGTAAAATTTAGGACACGCGAGATACTAAATTCCAATTGCATAAAAGACGTTCTGTGTCATTCGCATGACTGTTCAGTTTGTCCCAAGAAAATGTGACCGTTTTTACGAAAATTGTTCATTCCGAACGTACCGTCTATTACCGATTTGAATTTCGCGCCTCATTGTATGCGTAGTTCAACGTGTGCCACGTTGTCAGAAAGACGGCTGGCAGCAGCGCGGCCCGGATTTCCGGATTCAGCCGGATTTTGGACATCAAAATAAATTATCTTTGCATTGCCTCCCCATTCTTATCAGTAAGAAAAGTTCATTGCCCCGAGTTTTTACAACTATTTGCATTGTAATCCCTTCCATGCGAAGGAAATTTACCGGTTCAGGTAAGGAATGGGCTGAAATTTTGTGGATTTCAAGTTCAGAAAATTCTTTCTGAATTTCTAAAAAACACCGCTTCCTGGATTTCGTCCACGAGGTGGTATTAATTCTAAAGCCAAAAATTCCGATAGCACTCAAATTATCATGCAATTTTATAAATAAATCTCGATTTTTAGATTCCAAATGGCCGGTCAAGATATTTACGTGGATGTATTGGACGAAGTTCGGTCTATGGGCGATCTTTCGTTCGCATTAAAATCCAAGAATTTCCCCATTTACGGCGGAGTTTACGCTATTCCCGGCGGCCGTACGCCTCAGAAATTAGTGGAAGATACATTGAACAGCGCCCGCGTTCGATCAGCCATCGAAACCGTCTCGATTGAACGAGGATGGTCGAAAATAGCGACCGAAAAAGCGGCTCGTCTTATTCTCGACGAAATGGCTCATTGTTTCGACATGAAAACCGTACGACCGCTGGGCTATATGGCCAAGAAAGTTATTCCGCGCATATTCTCTCACGTCTACATTAATGAAGAACGATTCTTATCGCTGAAGAAATTATCGGAAAATTCCTCGATCATATTCATGCCCAGTCATCGGACGTACATGGATTTTATTCTACTCCAATGCCTGTGCTTCCATTACGAGATCAATTTACCGGCCATCGCGTCGGCCGTGGATTTTCTCAATATGAAATTCATGGGCGAAGCGTTGCGTCGATGCGGCGCGTTCTTTATTCGACGCAAATTCGGCGACGATAAACTTTACTGGGCCATATTTACGGAATACGTGGAGAATCAACTGAAACACGCCGATCGACCGTTGGAATTCTTCATCGAAGGTACGAGGAGCCGAACTGGGAAAAGTTTACATCCGAAATACGGACTCTTACAAGTTTTATTGGGACCGTATTTCCGTAGCGAGATATTCGATTTCCATTTGGTCCCGATCAGCGTCAGTTTCAGTCGATTCTTGGAAGAGAATTTGTACGCCTACGAATTATTGGGCTTCCCGAAACCGAAAGAATCCACGTCCGGATTATGGAAAGCCAGATCCGTATTGGATACCGACTTCGGAGACGTATTCGTTCACATCGGAGAACCGATATCGATTCGAGATTATTTCACAACATTGGAACGTCCGTTGAATTTATCCGTTCATTCGTTGAAACCGGTATTCTTATTCGAGTACACACCCGAGGAACAGTACGAAGTGCGTCGATTGGGACATCGTGTGGTTAAAATCAACGAACAATACGCCGTCGTTCGATTATGGTCGTTGGGATGTATTGTATTATTGAAATTATTACGTCAACCCGGTCCGGTATTAGTGAATCCCGATTTATCCTATCGGGATTTCGCGCGTCGATTATCCGAATTCTTCGATTTGACTCTACGATTATGCCAGAATATTCCTCTGCGTACTGGGAATTTGGAGGACGAAGTGAAATATTCGTTGAATCTTCATTCGAATATGATCGAATGGACGGGCGATCGTCTGCGTTTGAAACCGGTGGCGGTCAACGTGATGGATACGGAGAAAGCGGTTATTCCTGGAAAGATCGTGGACATTGCCGTGCCTCGGCTGATGGTCTCCAATTACGCCAATCAAGCCTTGCATTTGTATTCGGATTTATCATTCGTCTGTTTATCCATATTGAAGAACGGCGATCGACGACATTGGAATACCATATTCGATGATTTCGTCTTCCTGCAGCATCTATTCAATCACGAATTCATCTGCGTACCCGGAGACGAATCGTTATCGTTCGAGAAGTCCGTTCAATGTTTGGTCAAGGCTGGACTAGTGGAATTGAATCAATCGGATCCCGCACCGTCGAATTGGATGATTTCTATTGCGAAAATCGATTCCGGACACGTTCAAGACAAATTGTACGAACTGGGATCAATCGTGGAATCGTTCTTGCGCGGATATTTCTTCAGTTTCGACGCGTTGATCGAATACGGGACGATCAATGATGATCGAGGATTGGATGAAAAGCAATTCGTCGTTTTGGTACAGAAATCTCTCAGCTCCATGTTGCAAGACGGAAGGACATCCATGTACGAGCTTCTGTCGGGAGATCTGATCAAGAATTCATTGCACGTTTTATGGGATTTCAAAGCGGTGAAGAAATCGCACGGAAACGGTTCCAAGTATACGCCTATCGCGGCCGAGGTGAGTTTTTTGAAAGCTAGGTTAGGATCATTTTTATCCGCATTGGATGCTGGTAATAGGAAGAATTTTAAGGCTAAGATTTAGGTTATTTTATTGGAGATCCGAATGGAAACTGTCATAATAGTGCCATTTTTAATTTCCAGTTATTTGGTTTAGGCCAAATTTTAAGTAAAATGTCTGACACATTTGGGTCTGGATCAATGTAATCGATGATCGCATTGCGATTTGATATCTTTGATTTTGATATTGATTTATGTAAACGTGATCTTTTTAGGCCTCAAATCGAAGTGATCAAAATGGCGGACGCGATTGCCAGAGACGGTACTCCATTGCCGGGCAATTCGTTCGGTATCCAAACCGATTGTATGACGTTGACTCGATTCGTCATCACGGAACAACGAAAAATCCCCGGAGCGACCGGTGATTTGACAACGTTATTGCAAAATATTCAAACCGCCATCAAGGCTATTTCGACGGCTGTTCGGAAAGCTGGAATTGCTCATTTGTAAGTGAATTTTCGGATTGCACAGAGTTGACTGGCACTAATCTGATCATTTTCAGGTACGGGATTGCTGGACGCACCAACGTTCAAGGCGAAGAAGTGAAACCGTTGGACGTGGTCAGCAATGAACTGATGATCAATATGATCGAATCGTCCTTCACAAGCGCCTTGATGGTTTCGGAAGAGAATAACGACGTTATCGAGGTAAGCACGCTTCAGTTTATTCACATTGCGCAATCTGACGGTTCGCGATTTCAGGTTGATCCGAGCAAACATGGGAAATACGTGGTATGCTTCGATCCGTTGGACGGTTCGTCCAATATCGATTGCTTGGTTTCGATTGGTACCATATTTGGGATTTACAAAAAGGTACGCTGATTCTGGACTGGCGAAATTGATCTGAGACGTGAATGTTGTATTTCAGATTTCCGATGGACCACCGAGCGTTCAAGATGCGTTGCAACCAGGGCGTCAATTAGTTGCATCCGGATACGCTATGTACGGTTCAGCTACCATGATCGTATTGTGCACTGGGACCACTGTGAATGGATTCACTTTGGATCCGGTAAGTCAAAGTGATCACTTTCTCCATTCGCGTCATGCTGACCGTGCCCATTTTTCAGGCGTTGGGCGATTTCTTACTGACTCATCCGAATATGAAATGCAAACCGCGTGGGAAGATTTATTCGCTCAACGAGGGTTACGCCAAGTATTGGGACAAAGCCACTGCGGAATATATCAATTACAAGAAGAATCCTGGGGTAAGAGTGATCATGCGTTGAGAGTGATCAGAAATTTTGACTCCGGATTCTTATTTTAGGACGGAAAAGCTCCGTACGGAGCTCGTTACGTTGGTTCAATGGTGGCCGATGTTCATCGCACGTTATTGTACGGTGGTATATTTTTATACCCCGCCACTTCGGAGACTCCAAAGGGAAAGGTAAGCCGCAATTTTGCAAGTGTAAATTTATGTTCAATGAATTCGTAATCTTCTATTTCAGTTGCGTCTATTGTACGAATGCAATCCGCTCGGGTTCATTATGGAGAAAGCGGGCGGAATGGCCACGACCGGTACCATGCCAATTTTGGATATCCAACCGCAGCAAATCCATCAACGTACTCCGGTCGCCATGGGATCGAAAGAAGATGTGCAAGAATATATGGAATTCGTCAAGAAATACGCTCAATAAGGACCAGAAAGATTTATGAACGGAGATGAATCATTAGCCAACATTAGATTATGCCTTATCGATTTGCAATTAGCCTTGCCATGATTATGGATGATTTTTGCATATTTGCTAATTTTGAAGGCTGATTTCGATAATTATTAGATAAATTTATGAATTTTGAAAATTCGCGTGATATGTGATTGGAATTGTCATTCCAAAGCATTTATTTGGCATATTTGTGTGAAGGCTTACTGTAACCGCTTGATCGAAGCCCGGTTTCGATTTTTCGGTCAAAAATTATGATGCAGACCATATGCAAATGTATTTCGCGTAGAATTACCCTCATAGAGTATCGAGGTGGAGTCAAAATCGATCGATCACGCCTCTATCAAAAATCGATATTTTTGATCATTTTTAAAAATATCCGTCCTAAAGCAAAATTATTGACACCACGGTGTTCAGCGTGTCAAATTATCCTAGAAAACATGATTTCAATACACCATCATGTAAATTATCGATCTTGAAAATTTGAAATTGCCTAAATACTACATAACATTTTGATTGCGAAATACCCATAATAATCCAAGTACAGGAGCCGTGTAGGTGTATTTTCCTATACAGTCGATCATGCTCTATCTATTTATCACGCTCTGATCAGCTGGAAATCGATATTTCAAATATCGATCATTTTGAGCAACTTCGTCAATATTGATCAGATATCAAAACGAATGTGATTTTTGGAATCAGCACGCTTATCCGGACAAGAAAATATACTTCTCAACGATCAATAACGTTAAATCGAATTGCGAAATTTTAAATTTTCTATCCTCCAGCACATGATTCTTGATTCTTGATATTTCTATGGAAAAAGATGATACATAAGGCATGTGGATACATTTTCCTGGATAATCGGCCACGAAGAGTCGATTGGCGTGATCAAAATCGGGCCTCTATCGCAAATCGATAATTCTGATCAGTTTTGGAAATACGCGTGATATGTGAATTCTGGCAACGCCAAACGAAGCAGCATGGCCTTCTTATTATTAGGAAAACATATTAATTTCGTGATTATATGATCATTATTACGGTTATGAGGAGGTTTTGAAAATTTGGAATTTTTCCCTATGCTTTACATAGGGGGTCATTTTTGACATTATACCCTTCGATTTATGAAGCCGATTATTGGCATATGAGCGTAATTTGACCATGCAATTCGTATGGCTTTTTATGCACCACAAAAATGCATACTAATATCTATGGCATCCAATCACTGACATTCCTCGAAACTAATCACACTGCGGTCATATCACCGCCGATCAATGGATGAGTTGCTAGGATGTGATTTTTCAACGAACTTCTTTGTAAGAAATCTTTTCCGCAATGTTCGCAAGTATGAATCGATTGTTTCATGCTCATATCTTCTCCCGAACAATGCGAACGTCGATGGGCGTTCAATGTTGATGATAATGTGAATCCTTTGTGGCACGTTGTGCATCGGAACGGTTTTTCGCCTGAAAAATATACCAGCTGATTGGGTTACTGTAATTGGAAGCTTGCCACTGCATGCATGCAATGCAAAAATGCATGCATTATGCCCATGGCATACTGTAACCGCTACTGGGCAATATTCAAATTTGGCGGTAAAATGCTTATGGCAAGCATGCCCAGCCAATTGGTTGGGCAATTGCGTAATTGGTGAAGTAGGAAATTTTGTGCGGGAATTCAAAATATTTACCAACATTTGATTTACAGTAACAGAAACGCGAATATTTCTTAAACAGGAACCAGGGCATTAGCTGTTCAAATAAGGAGATACACGAGGTTATTCAAGACCGGGACAGGAAGCGAGCATGAATCAAAGAAAAGTCATTCGGGCTACCTGTATGAGTGTAGGAATGAATTTTCATGTCGATCTTTTGATGAAAGGCTTTCGAACAAAACGGACAAACGTACGGTCGATAATCTGTATGCGTTCTCATGTGCGTGTGCAAATTTGACGCACGATTGAATGCTTTTCCGCATTGAGAGCACACGTACGGTTTTACCTGGAGAGAAAATTTAGCACTCATTTCCGGCGACAGCGGCACGGCGCATTGGCTTACTGTAGTATGTGTCAAACGGTGCCGAGTCAAATTGCCGGGTTGTCGAAACGCACGTCCGCAATGTTCGCATGCGAACGGCTTCTCTCCCGAATGAATTCTCTGAAAATTACATTCGCATTTTCAGGTCTGATTATTCTGACTATTGCGCAATGAAGGCTGATGCATGTCAAACCATTCCTCAAAGGCGGTTACAGTATGCCATTCGCATTTTCTCACGACCCTGCTGGGAGGTCATCAGGGCTGATTATTCTGACTATTGCGCAATTCAAGCTAACGCTTCTCGAAAGCGGTTACAGTAAGCCGTTATGCGGGGTGTCGATGTAAATTTTAAAGGAGCTTCCCGTCCATTCGGTTGCTAACGTCTCCACAAGAGAGGGCGTAGATAATAGGAGTCTTTTCGACCGTTCCCTGAAAGGCGATGGGGAGGGGAGGCCTATTAGCACCTAGCTGGTAGTGCACCAAGTGTCTCTTTTGTCTCCTCTTCCTCCAATGGAGGCTGGTACAAGGTGGGGGAAAAGCCAATGTTCGCTCTTCCATGGCGATTTCCTCGATCAATCGCTGGCTATTGTGTTCACAGGATAGGCGAACAACGGGTAATTGCCTCGTCGGATGAGCAAAATACTAAAATTTTCATTCTACAATACGACCAGGGAGGGACACGTGAGTGGACACCCCTCTTCCCCAGGATATACAGCAATTAACAATAGTAAATATGCATCCCGCCATTGGTCAGCAAATTTTTGCACGCGAAAATCCTGGGCCGGTATTCTCATCTCACGGATCAGGATCCAAATCGGATCCATCCTATGCTAGAACACTGCTCGATCCGGATCTAATCCTGATCGCAAAGTTGAGAATACCAGTTCTGCAGAAATTGCGCAATCTTTTCTTACTTTATGAGTGACCAACGTGTTACTTCGACTGAACGCTTTCGAGCATACGTCGCATTTGTATTTCTTCACAGCCGGCGCTTTGTTTATCGTATTCACTCGTCTCGCATCGGACGCGGGTCCTCCGACCACGGGTATGACCCCGGGCGGCCCGAACGGTGATAAGATAGGCGGACCCATACCAGCCGCCGCGGCCATGGCCCAAATCGGAGCGGTCATGGCGGCGAAATTCAAATGCGAATGATTGACGAATGGCCATCTAGGTATCGGCGTCAATGTCATGGGCCCGCCGATCGTTCGGAATTTTTGCTCATTCCCTTCGGATTTCTTAGAATTCGGTTGTCCCAATTTCTTCTCCAACAACGAATCTATACTGAAATTGGATTTGTAAATTTTCTTCATCGACGATGATGTCCCTTCATCATCGGCCGTTCCTTCCATGACGCGTGGCGTGTGAGCGGTTACAGTAATCCAGGCGAAGGAGGATTGGGAAGAGCCGGTTCGCAGTCTCCAGCCGTGTAATGGGATTGATTCGGTGTGGTTCTCTTCCTGCGGAGTGGAAAGTGAACATTCGTTCAACAAACATCCGAAGGGAGGGCAGAAATGGACGCCCCTTTTCGCCAAGGCTAGAGATCCTTGGTGATCCTTGGCGGGTTCTGGACAAAAGCCTACGCGGATTGGATACAGCTTCATTGCATCCACGCCCTGCCCCTTTTTCGGATCCCCTAATTATTAGGCTATTCAAGAAAAAGATGGCCACGATGCGTTTGTCTTGCATAATTAATTATCCCTAGACTAGGGGGAAGATGGAAGATATGCTAAAGACGCAGGGAAGGCATTGATTCGCACAGCTGCGTTGGAATCGTTTCTTTTCAATTCCACTCGAAACAATGCATACTGATCTTCGGGGTTGCTCAGGGATCCGAAAACGATCATCGCACTCGGCCTTTTGTTCGCAGCTTTTACCAGCGTGAAATGGGTTTTATGCGACGAGCTAAAGTGGAAAACGATCGGCCATTTGTGCATCCGATTATGGGTGTACTGTAACCGCTCTATCCTTGGTCGGTTTAACGGAATTGCGCAATTTTCGTAACGATCGGAAAAACGCCCAGCAGATACAGGATTACTGTAACCGCTAGTGGTGAATTGGCGTTTTGCGAATTCCAAGCTATGCAAGCTTACTGTAACCGCTTTTCGAAAGAAGGATATGTAGGAGATTTGTTGGTCGTATATACCTGGCATTTCATTCGGTCCGATAGGCGGAATGAGAAAAACGAGCCGGAATGAATGGGCAAACAGAAATCAATTAGGCTCCGGAAGCTGGGAATCTAGTATATTTTAGATCAGACGAAGGATGATATAATGAAAGTGAAGGCCCATTTCACCGGGATCATTTCGCGTGATCCACCGAATCGAGCATGAAGAGGCAAGGTGTTTTTACGCTGGCCCGTCTTGAATAATTTATAAGCAATCATGGTCTTAGCCTCGTGTCTTCAGGTGAAACGACCGGCTCCGGTTTCAATCGAGGCCGCCCCCCATCTAATGGGTACGAACCGATCGGCTTTCATTAATTCCATACCTGCCTGATTAAACGCATCTACCACCCTTCCCAAACATACTGTACATCCGGAGAAAATATATATACGAAATTCCCCCTGACGTAACCAGGGTTCAATATTCATATCAGATCCTTCTTCTTTCTCATAAAACATGAACAGTAAATGAGCACAGTACGCGTAATTTGAACAGAAACAGTACCCTTCGCACAATATCCAAAGAACGAATAGAATATTCACTTGCTTTGGCCATTGGAATTCGAATGAATCAAACGTATCACTTTTTCCATCCGCGTTTCAGAACGTTTTGCTCAAGGCGGCCACTCCGGATGGTCCTGGCATGTCGGATGATTCCGCTTGTTCAGGCGGATCTTTCGGCTTCATAATATGTTGAATGACCACCGAGCAGAAATGCGTCATATCCGGGAATGCAACTGCCGTCATTTTGTACAATGATACCGCCACCTGAAAATATACGAGTGATGATCGGATCAAAGAAGACTTGTAAAGCTTACCTCTTTTGCAACAGCAGTGCCACTTGATACGTACGAAGACGATACGATCACTGAACTGGCCACGAACAGGTAATCGTTTTGCAACTTCGCCAAATCCCGTCTGAAATAATCCAGTGTTAGTAAACAGAGGTGTGGCTACTTGCTGTTCATGCAGAGATAAACCCAGACCCATCCAGGAATTATGCAAACTAATGCAGTCCATCTGGGATTGCAGAACTTCAGCAAAAACCCTTCTGCAGTTTACTGGGCAGAGGCTAGAAACCGCATATCGGCTTACCTGCTGAGTGCGACGTCCCCGAGCACTTCTCGCGTCAATAGAATGAAGATTTCGTCTCGACGCAGCAGAATATAATCCAAAATCATTATGCACCACCCGTACCACGAATCCACGGGTAAATGCGGATGTTGCATATCTGAAACGCACCGGCAATTAGGCCAATGCAATAAGCTAACGAGGGAAGTACTTCACATGCCGCTCGCCAATTGTAACCAAAACTTCAGTGCAGCACATTTAGAGTATGCTGA
>JAQIWJ010000857.1:0-15397 GCA_034695185.1 Discolaimus major
CTGAGCTTTTTCAAACAAGTGCAGCCGCCATTGGGGGCGTGGTTTTCTCAGCCCTGTAAATACGTAAGAAAGCCATGCTGGCAGCAAAGTGCAACAATTCATGGCTTCTTGGAATGGTGAAAACTGCTTATAGCATTGTTCAAATGACTAAAGCGTTACCAGCATAGCAGGAAAGGGCGGGAAAATTACGGTAAACGCATGGACACGGCTAGGAGCAGGGTCTATCGAACCGTAAATACACCGTTAGCCGTGTAAATGTTGCCAGGCCATAATTTCGAGAATTTCTTAAATAAAGGAAAAGAATTTTTTTCGGAAAACATGGAAAGTCGAAAGATTCGATTGAAAACTTTGAATCCGTACATCACGTGCTATTTATGTAAAGGATATTTAATCGATGCCACAACGGTGACCGAATGTTTGCATACATGTAAGTAATTTAGAATTCCTCATTTCTCCCAAAATTGACTCGTTTTTTTCTAGTTTGCAAAAGCTGCCTATTGGATCATTTGGAGAACAATAATACGTGCCCGAAATGCGAAATTCTCATTCACCAAAGTCATCCGAAGAATTATATCAGTTACGATCGGACGATGCAGGACGTCGTGTACAAATTGGTGCCGAATTTATTCCAAAGTAAGCCTGATGCATTTTCTAAAATTCTGATGCACGACTGTGGATCATTTTTAGGCGAAGTCAAACGCCGCGAAGAATTCAGTAGAGAGAATAATATTTCGATCGATAGTCTCGTCCTATGCTGTAAGTATTTTGATTTCACAAATATTATTGGCTGAAAATGGCGATTTTCAGGCGATTCGAGCCAACCGGAGGATCAGCAAACATGTCAACCGCACGACGAAAAAGGCGATTGTCATCGAAGTGATGAACAGGTAAGAAAAATTCGATGTCATCCTTGCTGAAGACTGATGCAATTCCGATTTCAGGTCAGTTTGAGCTTGGCCACTTGCGATGGCGATGGAATGGCCAAATTGGATCGTCCGTTCATTCGGTGTTCCGGTCAAGCGACGGTCACTCATTTGAAGAAATATTTGGCCAAACACCTGTATTCGGATATTACTCAATTCAAAGACGTAAGTGGAATTGATTTTATGCAAGATGCGTGGTTAGGAAATGGCAATGCGTAATTCCAGATTGATATTCTGTGCAACAATGAATTGATGGGCAAAGATCACAGTATGAAATTCATTCTCCGAACCAGATGGCGTACAAGAGTACGTATCCCTCCCGGATTGATGCAAGCTGAGGCATAAATGCCATCCGCATTACAGGGATTTCCATTGGTCCTACAGTACAGGAAGCATGTAGATTTCTGATATTTTGGTGCAGTAATGATAGATTATTCTAATTGCCAGTCCGTAATGAATTCATGATCAGCTGATGCTGGATAAAATACGTATCGCATGCTAGTCATACTGTAGCATTTTTTGAATGCGGAGTTTTTACTCCAGCCTTTGGGCAATATCTGCTATAAAGATGCTCAATTGTTGCGTCTAGTTTACTTGTCGTGAATTTGTTTACTCCTCTGCCTCCTCTTTTCAGGGAAAGAAATCTTTGCAACAATGACGCAATGTTAGAACTCGATCATCCTTGTACGAAGGGACAATATTCGATGGAATACCACCGACAACGTCCGATATTCTCAATTATCTGATCGAGATATTGGAATTTCCAATCGTTCATCGTCGAATTATTCGAGCATGAATTCAATGGCCAGCGGGAATTTAATGGATACTAGTTCAGCGTCGATTCGTCTTCAAAATCCATTATTGACAGTCACCAGTGGTCATCAACAACCGCAGCCGTTACCTGTATTTTGTCAAAGCGTCAATACTGTCGTCAATGCGGCCACCAGTCAAACGGCGTTATCATTGGGAATTGGTGGAATTAGATCGTGTACGCAAGCGTCTGGATCAGCGAATGCCGGTGGATTGGTCAGTCCGACGATACCCGGACATACGTCCGTATTTCCAGCAGCGCCGCATGCCGTTTTACCTCACCAACCGGCTGCAAATCCACAACCGGCTCATGGTCATCATACGCCTACGTCGTCCGATGCTTGCGCCAGTATTGTGCACAGTTTGATGTGCCATCGTCAGGTATATTAGCCTCTCGAATTTTTATTCGATTGTACACTGAAGAATCTATTTTCAGGGTGGTGACGAGTCGTTCAGCCGTCGTGCAATTGAAAGTTTGATCAAGAAATTGAAAGACAAACGCGATGAATTGGACGCCCTGATCCAAGCGATAACCACGGGCGGTGTCCACGCTACCAGATGCGTCACTATTCAACGAACCTTGGACGGCCGTTTACAGGTAATTATATTTGTTCAGTACTAATCGTGGTATTAAAATATCTTATTCTAGGTCGCTGGTCGGAAAGGCTTTCCGCACGTGGTGTATGCTCGAATTTGGCGATGGCCGGATTTGCACAAGAACGAGCTGAAACACACGAAAGGATGCCAGTACGCGTTCGATCTCAAAGCCGATTTGGTATGCGTCAATCCGTACCACTACGAGCGTGTGGTTTCGCCAGGCATTGGGAATATCGATTTCGAACGGCTGAAGCTGGATGGAGGTATGTGGATGCGAATATTGATATTGTCTTGACTAATATGGCCATTTTCAGGCGAATCAACGTCAGTTAAAACCGAATACGGTTCCGCAGATAACGACAATGGAGGACAATTCAGTTCGACGGTTGGTCAGTCAACTTCAGCACTTACTCCATCGTGTCACGTTAGTCCACGTGGTTCAGCATCAGCAGATGTTGGGTCATCGTCGTCCGTTGAAATTACTCCGACCCAGAAGATTCTTCATATGCCTCAACCGCATGTAGCTGGTAAGCTGTATTATAAGCTGATATAGCATGCTGTTAATACCAATCCTTAATTGCAGGTGCCTCGGCAGCCGAAAATCAATCGCAGTGGGGACAACAACTTTCGCCAACAACGCCTCAACCGCAATTCCAGAGACCTGGTAATTATTTGTGTATGCAAACATTGGCTGGGAATTTCATCCTGGCCTATTTCAGGCACTTTTGGCGGTCAGCCGATTCAGCAGCAAGGAATTTACGGTAATTTCATACTTTATTCATATTCTTTTTGCTAAAAATTGCATTTTTGCAGGTAGCGGTACAGGAGCAGCACAGTGGCGTCCAGGACAAACAACTTCGTCAACATTCAGTACGTTTGTGATTTTGATATCTCAATGGGTGTAATCGCAAATGCCTCCTTTCAGATGCTGTTGGTGATGCGAGCACAGTGCCCCAATTATCCACTCAGCCGAGTAAGCAGTATGTGCATGTTTTATCCGCATTCCTAATCCATCCTCATTTCAGTGCCAGAATATTGGTGTTCAGTGGCATACTACGAATTGGATACGCAAGTGGGCGAAATCTTCAAAGTGCCTTCATTATATCCGTCAGTCACAATTGACGGATACGTCGATCCATCCGGTGTCAATCGATTTTGCGTTGGAGCATTATCCAATGTTCATCGTACTGAAGCCAGCGAGAAGTCAAGGTATGCTTTCTGAGCTGTGAGAGCAATTTTGAATAACGTTCTGATTTTCTAGGCTTCGTATTGGTCGAGGCGTTCGTTTGGACCTGAAAGGCGAAGGCGATGTTTGGATGATGGTCAATAGCGACTACGCCGTTTTCGTTCAAAGTTATTATCTGGACCGAGAAGCTGGTCGATCCCCAGGCGATACGATTCACAAAATTTATCCCAAGGCGTATATTAAGGTAAGACTTTTGGCTGCTTCTCATTTGAGCGGTGATTCATAGCACCTTTTTCAGGTATTCGACCTTCGACAATGTTATCAGCAAATGCTACAACAAGCCGAAACCGCACAAGCAGCAGCGGCGGCCCATGCAGCCGCAGTGGCCGGACTCGTTCAGGGATCACCAATGCCCATTCCTTCTGCAGCATGTAAGTCGAATTTGAGTTATTGATTTCTAAACTGACCCGTTTTCGTTTCAGCACTTTCTGAAGCGGCTGGCATTGGAGTGGACGATTTACGACGTTTATGCATTCTTCGTTGGTCATTCGTCAAAGGTTGGGGATCGGATTATCCACGTCGAAGTATCAAAGAAACGCCTTGTTGGATCGAAGTTCATTTGCATCGTGCGTTGCAATTATTGGACGAAGTTCTACACACCTTACCAGGTTTGAATGGATGATGATTTTTGAGTCAGCTTCTTATCTGAACAGGTGGATAGGATTTGGGCGGTTCTTTGAGTCAGGAGATGATGTTCTGATTTTTGTGTGGTAATGGGGCATCATTTTTGCGATTGTTGAACTGTACATAGTTCGCATGTTTTTATTCTGTTTACTTTTCTATGCGCATTCCTTATTCGGTAGCATAATGGCCTTGTCTGTTTTATGCATTTGTGTAATATCGCTTTTTATCCGGATTTTCGTGTACAGACAGAATAATAACCTTTGTACAAAATCAGTGTTTTATGATTGTCATTGAGGCTTTTAGCCATTTTTCGAAAATATTGAATGATCAGAAGAGATAATTAATAGTATCGGCTTGATTATCATGCCGATTGCGCAATTTATGGCAATCTGTTTTAGTATTATGGAAGTTTTTTTAAAATTTCGAGCTTCGGTAGCAATGGATATCCAGGTGGCCTGGGTCGTCGTCTACGCACTGGTTAGTACGGTACTTCGCCTTTATAAGCGGACTCGACTGTAATAATAAGTCAAGATCAGCCTTTTATAGCTGACTTCTCCGAAGGGAGGCGGAGCCTTCTCTGATTGGTCGGAGGCGTCGTTTGCGGGTTCGAATCCCGCCGCCGTCTAAAGTTTTTGCTTTTTTCTTATAATTATACATGGTATTATTTCAAAAAGCTGACCTACAGTAAGACCAATGCATAATCCAATGGTCACTGCCGGAAAAAGTTTGCTACGAGAAATCTGTACATGCTTCTCATAAGCTTTATGAATCCTTTTGCACCCGAGACATGGCTAGACGAAAGTAAACAAGAAAATTTCAAAGCTAATTAGCCACGATTCTTTCATTCATACGAACGTCATCGCGTATTGATTACAGAAGCTTTAGAAAACGCAGCTTGTTTTTGCTTGTAAGCAAGCGGATTACACAGGAAATTACGCCTTTTCAAAAGACGTCAAAGGAAGACCATGATTCAGGGGAAAAACAAGTCAACAAAACATGGGATTTATATAAAATCGCCTTTCTTGGCTTGTAGATTTTATTTTAACATCACCTCTTATTGTGGGACTGACTGAACAATCTCCAGGTATTTCGTGTGAAATTTCTTGCCATTCAGAAAAAATATGATCAATTGGGAATCGGATGCTCGATTATGGTGGAATGTGCCTCGATTTATCTCCCCAAATTCATCGGAAGACGAAATTGTGGAAGATCCCGAAAGGTTCACATTTGAACAGTATCATCACGACGAGGCATCGATGCTTGTCGCGAATTTGGACACGTCATATTCGAATCAAGATTTCAGATGGACTTTTTCCAGGCTCATAATATATTGATTGATTATGTTGAATAGATTTGGAAAAATATCCATTGTCATTCCCTGATGGGGGCGTCTAAGCGTGAAAATTGTTGGGTTCCTACCCAAATCGATATCACCTTTGCCATGACGTGCAAACCAGTTTATACTACATGCATTCTATGTCTATTGAATGTTAAAGTTAGTCTTCTATGAAATGCACTTCCAGAACGGTCGTCTCTCTTTCTACCTGCCTATTCACCTAAACGCAAGAAAAATATCCCAGGCTTCCGTTGATGTTGAGAAAAAAGGGCATGCTTCAATCTAAACGCAGCTGGTGTAAATGCGAATTAGCCTCGTGGGCGCTTTTATCTGAAATTTTCACACCCTTCAAAAAAGAATTCGCACGCATAATTGAGAACAGCTGGAAACTGCCCAATAGTCGTATGGAGCATTTATGAAAAGGCAAAACCTAAGGCTATGGAAAAGAAAATTGCCACTTTTCCATTCAATTACGCAGCAATTTCCTCCAGGCTAAACCCGTTGTATATAATTACATAGCAGGAATTAAAAATGTCATTTTTCCTTTCTATACTAATGAAAGCCATAGCTTTTTGTCGTCTTGGTGAAAAACGACAGAATGTCCAGGCCAAGGCTGAATGTCCAGACTAGGAAGATAAATCGGATGTGATTTCCGCGATTATCTTCTTAAATTTCGTTCGAAATTTAATCCACGCGAGTCTTTTTTCCCCATCAAGCTCGTTCCTAGTTTTATGAGCTCCGCCGTATGGGAAATGGATTAATGCCTTTTTTCCTATTCGGATTCATTTCCACTGGAAAATGGGAAAGGCTGAGGAAAAACTGGTAAAAATCCTGGAACCGCATTCCTGATTACTTCCGCCGAGAAAAAAACCCCATTTCGAATCCTACTGTAGAAATGTGGAATCAAACTCGGGACGAATCGTTGTCAGAATTTCAACACTTGAAATCGGATTTAGAACGAATAGAAACGCCTTGTATCCTGGTAATCGCGATCATGGGTTTCATCGGTGCGTGTTTTTCCTCCACCGTATTCCTGAAGGAAGAAGGATCGGGCGATTTTTTCCTTTACAAAATCATCTCCTTTTCCGAAGCCGCTCAAATGTTCCTCATGGCCGCCGTCAGATGGTCCAGTTATTTGCGTTGCGAGAAAAGTTACTTGTGTTCGATATTTTGGGCCCACCTGAGCATAGCGATCATGAATTCGTGCGCGGACGTGGTCGATTTCTTGATCCTATTCGTTTGCGTCGAACGAGCGTGGGCGTGTTTGCTACCGTTCGAATTTAAAAATTTAAATAAACGCCTATTGGAACGAGTAGCGGTCCTGGTAGCATTTTTGAATACGTTGATATTCTCCTTATTTCAAGCGTTCGAAGTGACCGTTTTTTACGATCACGATCGATATCTGGCCGTACCGTCGAAATTCGCCGAATCGAGATTTTACTCCATTCTCAAAACGGCCAATTCCGCGCGATTTTACATCACGGCTTGCGCGATCGTGATCGCAACCACGTTGAGTATATTCGGATTTTGGCGTACGTCGAGAAGGAGTACGATACTAAGTAAGAATCGCGATAAATCGCGCGAAATCGATTTGTGCTGTCTCCAATTATGCACGGCAGCGCCTGTGGTCGTCAATCAGCTATTATACGCCCTAAGCATAAATATGTCTCATTATTCGTACGACGATCAAATGCGATTACTCGAAGACAATTCGTCGATTCGCTTAGATTTGAAAAAGGCGGGAATGTTCGAATATTTAAAATCGGCCACGAATTTAAGCGATACGCTAGCCCACGCGTTGCAATTCTATTTTTATCTCATATTCTGCATGAAAATTCGACAAGGATTCGTGAATTTGTTCCGCAGAAAGGTCAACGCTTATACGTTGGCGTCCATTTCTGAAAATACTCCCATGTTGGCTAATAAGAAAAATCCCGTCAGAAAATGGTGGCCGAAGAGAAGCCAACCGAAAGTTGATCGAATTGAGTCTAATAGCAATGTGTGATCAAAAAATCACATCTGACTCTGAGTGATCAGAAATCATTATCGATTGATTGATCAAAAATCGTTATCGATTGATCAGAAATCACTATCGATTGATTGATCAAAAATCGTTATCGATTGATCAGAAATCACTATCGATTGATCGATCAGAAATCGTCATCGAATGATCGATCAAAAATCGTCATCGATTGATCAGAAGTCGTTATCGATTGATTGGTCAGAAATTACATTATATCGATTGATCATGCCAATGCAGTACTATGCAAATTTTATGCAATTTTTCAAAATAACCTGGTATATTGTAACAATAACAATGTATGCAAAATCATGTAAAGCTCAAAAAAAACCACATTCACATTCTCAAAGCCTTGTTCGGAATGGAAATCTTGGGAGTATGAGTAAAATAATCACTGCCGCACTGAAGGCACTATCAAGTACCAATTATTAAAAATTAGTACTGTACAAAAAACAGTACTCGAAAAAGAATGTCAAAAAAAACAACACAGCCTCATGCGCGTCTGTGTAAATAAGTTAACGGGGACGTTTGACGAAAATGTACGAATTTCGATTGCGATGATCGAAATCGACGCATGCATAATATGACGCTGGCAATGGTCGTCAACATCATGGCCAATAAGGGCATGAAAATGGCTAATACGGTTCGATTGGATAAACATACGCGACCGTTCGGCCATTGATTTTCGTCGCCCGATCCGTTCAGCGATTTATCGTCCGATCTTTTATCCAAGCCTTTACCGTTCGGATGGCCATCTGAAATGGTCGTTTTTCGCGCGAGGAGAATTTGAATTCAGATTGCGCAATTTTATGAGCTTTGCGAGAAGGGAGTAGCCAATCAGGCGGACGTGGACTGAAGCCACGCCCCTCAGAGATGAAGCGTGTGCGAAGCAAGCTACAGTACGCCTTTTAAATAGCGCAATTTCGTGACCCATGATCAAAATGAGATTTATTACCTTTTCCAGTACCCTCTTCCGGTTCCATAACCCACATTTGCTGTTGTACATCCGTTTCCATACTGGGCAATGGTTCGAAGATTTCATCCCTCAACCGTCGTTCAGAATTGCCGCGAATACTGGTGATCTCGTCGTCTTCGCGTTTGATCAATTCATTCGTGGCGTCCACGGCTTTAGCCAACAGTGGACTCAACAAATTCCGTCGACTCCTGCCGTCGTCGTTCGAATCGACGATAATTATGGTCGCGTTTATCAACGATAAGGGTTTTACGGTCGCGGTCAATGTCAAATTCACGCTCGTCTCATTCTGACCCATGTCCCATTCGGCGGTATCGTTACCGATCGTGTCCGGATCGAAAAATTCCATCCCATCGCCGGACGCGATCTCGGTCACACCGTCCACGGTTTCCGACGTGGACGACAGATTACCGTGTTTGGAAACGAGTAAATATCCTTCTCCGGATGTCAAATTTACGTAGGTGAAATGTTTCGGATCCGAGATCTTGGACGGTTCAGTGGTATTTTCAAATTCTGTACTATTGAATTCCGAGGCTGGTTGGGTGAAATTTCGGATTACTGTAGAATTCTCCGATTCAGTTGTGAACCATACAGACGGGATGGTGGGCGAAGTTTCGTTCTCAATTTTCAATCCCCCATTGAACACGGTGGAATTCGCTTGCGATTCATTGGCGAATATTCGGGCGCTTTTCTCTCCGCTATTCGAATCCGTATTATTTATGAACAAATTCGTAGCCGAACCGTTTTCGGATATCGGGAATTCGTGCGGTTTGGGAAAACTCGGCTTTACCGACGTCCTGTTTTCATCGGTTGCGTTCGATTCTTGGACGGTCACGCCAAGCGTGACCGTTGAATTTTGGACGCCCACAGTATCCGAAGTTGAATTCAATGCGGATATCGTCGATGTGATTCCAGTGATCACTGGTTCGGATTCGATACTCGGCGCGGGTGGAGATGCGCAATTCGGAGGCTAAAAATCACAGCCGATCAATTATCCAAATGCATTGGGAATTTCGAAGCGTACCGTAATAGTCTCGCAACCGTTTTCGGCTTTTTGACACAATTTGATTTGGCAATTGAACACGACGGCCGCTTTGTCGGCGAATTTGAATACTTGCGTTTCTTGTTGGACCCGGGTCAAATCCGTGCTGTAATCCGGCGTCCGAAGGACGTATTCGTCTTTGCTACATCTGAAATATCCATCTGCTTATCATATGCGCAATGGTCAGCGTGCTAAAACCGACCCTCTCTCGTCCATGACTTTATAATCATTGCCTTGACCATCGGTCACGACGCAACTGTGCACCAGCATTCCGTACGAGGACGAAGGGCAAGTCCATGTGTGCCAAACTTTATCACCCACCCTGGCGTACCGTACGTTCGGCCCGTTCGGACTCTCCGCGTGTAATTCGTAATTGCACACTGGCATCGGAGGGCCACCAGTGATCGATTGCGTTGAAATCATGCTGAAAAATTACTCTATCATGTTTTTTTGGCGCATTTGAAGCTGGAGGATTACGGTAACCGCTTCAGATTTGAATTCGCTTCGCAAGCATACCAAAAATTTTTTGGCCCTTTGAAGCTCCAGGGTTACTGTAACCGCTTCAGATTCGGATTACGTGCAAAAAAGCTTGTCAACGCAAACATATTCCGGATTGCGCAATCTGAATGCATTCGCAATGTTTAAATTTCAAAATCAGCGCTTTTTTTCTCGGAAGACCCCAGGATGTATACCTGACATCCAAGAACGAGGTGACGATCTTTTCCGTTTCCATATAAAAACAACGGATACTGTAGGCTCGATCAACTTTCGTCACGAACATCGGATGCAATTGTACCACAACAATGAGACCGTAGGAAATTCCACGCGGTTCCAGCTGAAATCATCCGATTTTAGCTACTAGATTTTAGCTGCTACATTTTCGGCTTCTGCAATTTTTGCGCACCTGTCTTTGACGGTTCATACCGCAAGTACCGATATTGAATGTGCCGCCGTTGATTTTCTCGAACGAACATCCGGTTTCTGCCGAATGACCTTTGGCGTATAATTTACTCGCCACACCGTTTGTGGTCTTCACGTTTACGCGTACCGATGTATCGCCGCATTCGATTTCCGGTTGACCTGTATAGGGCGGAATTTTTATCAATGATACGAGAATGATCCAGGTATACTGTACCTTCAATGTCATTCGGGAATTTCACTGCATGAATTGGTTGAAGCACCTGAAAAAACGCGCCATTTCAGTCATTTTCTGAAGCTCATTGCGAAATGCAAGCGGGAATTCAAATTTTGCATAAACGCAAACTAATATCAAGCATCAGAAGTCTGATTTCATTGCGCAATATACATAAAATTGATGGAATTCGCATCAAATCGATGGCTCTGCATATATTCCAAGCATGGATTCAAATGCTCGAATGCTTTTTCGTGTGGTAAATTTTCTCAAACAACCGTCTGGAACATGTTTTATGACTCCTTGGAAATTTCTATATACTACGCGTATGTCAAAGTTTGCGTTTCTTTCGCCTATTCACCAGTCGTTTTTCGCCGGCGTATGTCATGTTGAAAAGAACAATTCGAGCGTATACAGTAGCCTCTTTTCTCGAGAGGGGGCACCGTCAAATATCTGGGAATTTTTGCGATGATGCATTATTATTTAGGAATACCTCCTTTTAAAACCTGATATTGACTATGCATTTTGAGGTTGGAGGTAGGCCAAGAGGCGGAAACAGTAGACTTGAACGAGCCTCTTCCTTCGCTCACTTCACTCGCCTGTATAATCACGTTTCAATCGAAATGTGAAGTAGAACAGAATATTCATTATTCCACTCGTACAAAGCCTATGTTCAATGCCAAGAAACTGGAAATATCTCATCTTGGCCTTGATTTAAGTGCATTTTCCTCCATCCTCAACCATCGAAAACATGCTTGGAATGAATTTATAGAGCGTTAAGCCAAGCATCGAGTCAATGAAAATTTCACTTTCTACCCATGAAAATTGATGGATGCTTTCGGAAGATGCATCATGATGAGACTTTGGAAAAATACCAGAGTAGAATGTGAAGAAAATTCGGAATTGCGCAATCATGCAGAACAGGGCCATGATTATTTCGAAGCGATCAATGTCTGATCAGTAAAAATCGATAAATCACTGCATGATTTTTTGTGCAGATGAATAAGGCTGGCTGATTTCACCAGAAGTTGCATGTGCAAATGGGTATTATTCTTGTGCATTTGCAGAAGATTCTGCAAGGGCTATGCAAGAAATGACCGATGCTTTCTGCGGCATCACAGGCACATTTTAGCACTTCTAGATTGATAGAAGCTTTCAAGATTTCAAGCTTCTGCAAAATTTCGACCATTCTTATCCCAAGTCACAGGGGACTCGTGCAATTTTCGCAAAACTTCCAGCCATCCTTACCATTGAAGCAGTGACCAGTGCTAAGAATACGAATATCATGTCTCGTCTCGCACCCATATCTCTCATATGCACACGTGTAGATTTCAGACCCATGTCCATCAATGTCCAAGATGACACCACTCGGTCACGTCTCATTTGTAGAACTAGTCTTCCCGATTGATTCTGGAAAAATGCACCAATATTCGCAATGACATGCAAATGCACAAACGGGCTCATCAGTCAGTGCCAGGGAATATTTTGGCAATTTTCACTAGCCACATTGACCAGATGTCAGTCAACCCTGATGTGTGAATATGGCCATTTCTCACCATTTATCGGTTAATCGAGCATGCGTTCATGCATTGCAAGGCACCGGCTGGTGAATATAAGCAGGGTATAGCCAGGAAAATGAGAAGGAAAAAGCCCCGATACTCAGAAATCCTTCTCACTCACAAGGGTCAAGGATTCGAAATTACAGGTGTAAACGTTGATCAGAAAATCGTGCATTGAACGCCTCTCTCCTGGCCCTACTGGTTTCAGGGATTAGGAAAAAAATAAGCCGTTTTCAAAAGGCAATGATGATGGAGAAAAGGCACCGCCTTCTTTTTCCCCCGGAGAAGGCTACTTTATGATGACTTCTACGCTATCCATACAAGAAGGGATGGACATGGGTGTCCAACTGAGAAAACGTCTTTCCTCTCCTCAACAGCGGGAGATAGGGGTATTCAGAAAATTTCAACAACCGAGTGCATGAACTCTCTTCTGGACATGTTGGAAAAGATGATTTTGAAAGAGAAAGTGAAATTTCGGCCCAGCTTGCTAAAAGAAGAGTATTGTCAAATTGGCTGTGATTTTCCCACCCGCACACCGTTTCGTCATAGTGAAATAGTGACTTTTCAACCACTATGACACCAGTCAGATGCTATTGAACTGAACCCCCTACAAAAGACGGATGGGGGGAAAAAAGTCGCACGACAAAAGAATGATTGACCACGCGTGAATAACGGTCTAATATTTCATCCGGCTCGTTTCGTTTCCGGATGCAAAAAAAAGATGGCATAAATCTTCCATCGAATGCACTGCATCCATAGGCGCATTTGGAATCTGATCATGCGAATTTGCAATTCCAATCCAAGCGTACTGTAATGCCATTTTAGAATACTCACCGAAGCGTTTTCTAATCAGATAAGAAAGATATTTGAACTTTCCACAAATTTCAGAGATGCCACTGGTCGTCGACCCTTTTGGTCGGAGCAAATTCCTTATCCGATGACCGTTGACACTTGGGGGAAAAAGGACCGCCTTTGGTCAAATTCGACCCGTTCCGTACCAACAGGCGGAGGCCGAACCGTTCTCTCGCACCGATGAGCAGGAGAAATGAACGGGACGGGTGGAGGAATATTGCGCAAACTTCACGCTTTAATGGTCAGTTAGGAGGAAAAACTGACCAAATGTGGATAAGTTGAATATATATGGTTCCGAGTTTGGGGGACACTTTTTCCCTCGATTCACTTATCGGAGTGAGGCCGCCTTCTTTCTTATTTCACGTCCACGTGTAGCTTTGGACACGGTTGATCGACCGCTTTACCCATTTTCGATTGGTGCACTCGAGACGTTTTGGGACAGGAAACAAGGTTTTCACTTCGCCAACGATTTCGGACGCGATGTCCAACGGATGGCTGGGTTGCGTCTTTAAAAAGCCAGCGGATGTCAAAAGGGCGCTGTCCAAGGCCAACAGTTCTTGTGCGTTGCGTCAAGAATTTGGACGGGCGAAGATGGGAGGAAAACGAAACACTTTTGTCACCAGTAACCATATAAGAATTGACGAACAGCCTCCCCCCCCCCCCCGTTCGGGTAGAGTGTAAAGACCCTTAGGGTGCATGTATCCAAGGGTCAATTCAATTTATTCAAAACTGTCCGTTCGTATGTTGACCTTTGCTTGCACAACACAATAGCCATCATCCACGCCGAGTAATCTTAACCGCAATTCACACAAACTGGTGACGGACGGTCGGGAAGAGAGACTTTTTCCTTAACTTCCTTTCCTCGCGCACGCGTATTTTATCCCATCCTTTTTCAAAACTTTCCAACCAATTTCTCTACGCTTCAATTGCGGCCAATCGTGCGGACGTATTTTCATCGGAAAAAAACCCGCGTGGATCTCGCCTTTGCCTCCAGTCCAGTCCAAGGGAGGATCTGTAGAAAGCAAATCCAGGGTAAACGGACCCAAATTCCATTCATTAGGACGGATTGAATAAACGTTCTTATTATGATCCGTCTAAAAGGCGGTCGGTGTACCCGTCTTCTTTAGAAAATCGAATTGAACACGGAACATCCAAAAATGCCAATGTACACATAATTTCGAAAGAATTTAGTTCACGCTGTTTGATTCTAAAGAGGCGAGTGAATATTTTGCTTTCTTATTCGCTGATCATCCCTCTTTTCTAATTCGTTCTCCAAAATGCATGCTTTCGGATAGCTTATCGTAAATCCCATCTCAGCGGTTACAGTATGCCATGCAAATCGGCATCGATTTTTCGGGATCATTGATTGATTGAAAAGACATATAAACATGTTTTCCTATACAATCGATCATGCTCTATCACCTGGTGTTGTTCATATCGATCAAAAATCGACATATCGGAAATCGATATTTCTGATCAACTTCGTAAATATTGATCAGATATCAAAGTAAAGCTGATTTTTGGAAGCAGCGTGCTTATTTATCCCAGAAAATGTGCATTTGGTGCATGAATCATATCAATATCAATATTGAAATTTTCAATGTGGCTATCCTTAGCACGCGATCTTTGATCAGCGATTCTTCACAGAAAATGAAGCAAAATCAGGCATGTAGATATGTTTTCCTGTATAATTGATCCTACTCTACCGATTGGCATCGTCGAAATCGATCGATCACGCGTCTATCGAAAATCGATATATTTTGATCAACTTTCCTAGTATTTACCATAAAGCAAAACAAATGATACCACAATGATAAGCATATCAAATTATCCCAGATATCATGCATTGAGCGCACTGATCACGCAAATTCACGTTGAAATTTTCAAAACAGCTGTGCCTAAGCATGTAATCTTTGATCTAAAATATTTTTATAAAAAATGAAGCCAATCATAGCAAATTGGTACATTTTTCTGGACAATCAAGGACGGAGAATCGATTGATGAACTCAAAATCAACCTATCGCCTCTCTATCAGAAACCGATCATTTTGATCAAACCCCTAAATATCGATCACACGATGAAATGGATGTGATTTTTAGAAACATCGTGTCAATGTGATCCGGAAGTTTTGGATTTCTTTTATGAATCACATCTATTTAAGAATTTGAAATTTTTACATTGCCTATCGTCAGGCACATAATATTTCGATCAAAAATTTCTATAAAAAAAGAAGATACAGGAACCATGCGGGGGTGTTTTCCTATACAATCGACCATGCTCTGT
>JAQIWJ010000858.1:0-15393 GCA_034695185.1 Discolaimus major
TTCGTTAGCACATGATCTTTATTCAGCGATGATTTTGCAAGAAGTCAACCAAGATCAGGCATGTGCATATGTTTTCCTGTATAATCGAACATGCTCTATCGATTGGCGTCGTCGAAAGTGATCAATCAAGCTTGTATCAGAAATCAATATTTCCTGATCAACTTTTGAAGTACGGTATACATCATAGAGCAATACCAAATGACACCACGATGATCAGTGTTTTGGAAAACAATCTTTTTGCCCAAAAAAGGTTTGTCCATGGTCTGGTTGATATTTAGAAAAATCCTATCTTCAATGTACTGTACATGCAAAGATGGCAAGAATTACTTTTTACGTACAATTATACACTTTCAATAAATTATATGCCAGGAATCAGATCAGTCGATAGATATGAATTAATAAGAATGGAATTTTTTGAGTCTTTTTATATGTTGTCTTGGTATCATTTGAAAAAATCAAGGATTTCAAAGACAGGAAGCATCAGAAAAATAAATTTTGAAAATTAGTATAAAAATGCATGATATAAAACTGCTTTGTTTATTTACAGAATTCCGAACTTGCATGGCAGGTGCTGTTTTAAATTTGAAACCCAGCGTAATTAAACAAGGAGTTGGACCTCCACTTCCAACTCCTTGAATTAAAAGAATCAGGATTAATCAATTTTTTACGACCATCCATATATGACGCTCATCTGCTAAAATGCATATACTCTATTCTGGGATTATAAATGCTTACGAATGTTTATGATTTTACATATGCTGACTGCGTTTGTGGCGTTTATTTTTGATCCTCCTCTGTGTTCGCATCTGTGATGATTTTGAAGACTATATCTTTGATAGCGAATTTCTCGTGAACCACTGCAGCTGCAGCGGTTTTAAAATGACTCTTATGCAGCATTTTAAACGCACAATCTCATGGCTGTGTTCCATATGTCACCATCTGAGATGGTTCTGAAGCAATCGCCTATTTTTTTCATGAAAAATGCTGCCAACATATCGCTCAAATGATTGGGCTACTGCAGGCACAAAACACAGCCAACGTTGACATGAAAAATTGTCCAAGAAACCCATGCGGCTACAGTAATCCTACCTGACCAAATTTTACATGCAATTTCATCGTCATAGCACAGTTGATAAATGTGATCCCTCTTTCTAAATCGATAGTATTAGCCTGGAGTGTTATCTTTAGCACTGCTAATTTTCGTAGCGTGTCAAGTGTGAATGGAAGTCATATCCAATTAATTATGCGGCAACAGATGTGCAAAGTGCAATGGAGCATTTGGAAAGGGGGGAATGGAAGGGCTATAATCCGCTTGATTAGGTCTAAATGCATCCAATGACCACTTTGTCCATTTTCATTTCAATTATACGCCGATTTTCCCATGCATAGACCATTCACTGCACTTGGCACCGCCTCCTATTCTATGAGCACGGGGGAAAAAGGTCGTCTAGGGTAATTTGATGAATGCCCCGTGGTCGTACACCATTTCATCCCTCCTCAGCCAAGGCAACGAATTGGATTGGGCCCGAACTGAATTGGAAGGGGGCATGTGACTTTTATTGGTCCATCAAAACGGTGCGAAGAACAATTTTCTCATCCAATTCCCCCTTCTTTTCGAGGAAAGGAGGTACCGTTGAACGAATTGACAAAAATTCGATCAAAACCTCTAAAAGGTCCCTCTCCTAGGGTACCGTTGAGTTCATTTACTGACTTCTTGTTGATTAGTGAAATTATTCAAACATCCGAATTAATTACGTCAATCAATCGTCCATTACAGTAAGTTGAGAGGAAATAGGCCGCGAATACGCATTTTTCCCCTCCCTCCAATCTCTCACGCCTTCTTTCTTATGTTGAAGGAACGAGTTTTCATTGCATCACAAAAGAGTACCGCCTATTTCTCTCCGTTTGCCCATGTAAGTTTACATTTTAGTCCCTGTGAAAAAATAGGACGTAATAAGATAAGATTCCCCCTGTACCATTACCCTATTCTAGAAGTTGGACTTTTCGCAAAATTTAAACGACTTCATTCGGATTCGAGTTCGAAATGAGTTCAAATTCAACATCGAATCTCCTCGTTTCGCAGACGTTCGGGCATACTGTAGCCGCTGGTTCGGTGCCGAATTTCCAGCATCATATCCCGTTCAGTTGCCCCATGTACGCGCATCAAGATATCCATATGGATTCGGCATGTCCGAGAGCCGGATCTTCATCGTCGGCCGCATCCTCGTCAACCGCTTCGTCACCGAAAATTTACAGAAGCATCGATGCTTTGTTGGGTTTAGGAAGTGCGGAAACGTTTGGCATCGTTGGAGAATCTGTTGATATGAGCAATGGTACGTGATCCTGGACTTTGGGTGATCATGTGCTTGCATTTTGGCAGGCGTCGGCTGCCATGCTTGAAGTTTCCTCAGGCAAAGCATTAGGCGTGCTTTCCCTTGATGCCCCAATGCAAAAGTTTCTGCAGGATTACTGTAGCCGAATTTCTGCTTCCAAAATACCCTGCTTTTTTCAAGGCGTTTCAGCCTTGATATCATCCGCATGCTTTGCAAATGCATTTTCAAGAATCCTGATTCTGACGAAGCCAAATAACCGCGACCCCGATCGCGTCTTAATTATTCCCTAATTCATTAGAGAGGTCCTTATCTAAAATGATGATTTCAATAGAACGATTTTCCGCCTCGGCGTCAACAGGCTGACCCCCAAAAGGACGAGGAATGGCATGGGAAAATGTCTAATGAGTTGACCCCGCTTTCATTAATGGACCTTTGTATTTTTAAAAACTCAATTATGCCAAGATCCTTTCATTTGCCTTCGTCTGATGCTAAATGCCATGCATTCTTCAGCTCCCAAATCAACGTCGCCGTGCGTTTCGAAATCAAAGAAGCAATCGATCGCTACTGATTTCTCGCTTGGTAAAGATGAGAAATCGTCGGAAGAACATCGTCGCAAACACAAGAAATCGTCGGATCATAAGAAACCGCACGGGGAAAGCGGTTACAGTACGACGTCTGCCGCCAAGTCGCATAAAGTCAAAAAACTTCGATCCTCGACAATTGGCGAAGAGGGTTATTGTAACGATTCGAACGGGAATAAAGGTCGTCGTAATCGTACCACATTTACCACGTTCCAATTGCACGAATTGGAGCGAGCATTCGAGAAATCCCATTATCCGGATGTGTACACGCGCGAAGCGTTGGCCGTTAAAATCAATCTACCCGAAGTACGAGTTCAAGTAAGTGCCCCCACCACTAATTGGGGCTTATTTTTCTACTCCTGAGCGGTTACAGTACGCCTGGTATTTTGGATATTGGACCCCCGTTGTGGTGGGCTTGGCAATTTGCATTAGATTTTTCACTTTGCGCATAAATACAGTACGCCCAGTCGAATTTATCTCTAGACTGTATCTTCAATTATCTGATGATTTTACCCATAAATCGACCCCCCAATGGATGCCTTGTTGTATGTAAATCCGAAAAGAGCATTCCTTGTCCTCGATTCACCTGCTCTTTTTCGGCATATTTCACTGACGGACCTCCTGTAAAGAGGTCGATTTGTGCCGGACCCCTCCTCTCAGCCGAGAAACGAGGTACATTGCATTGAATAAATTGTATCTATACACGGGGACATAAATCAATTTGTTGACTTTTATTGTTGCGAGGCTATTCATGAAAATGCGTGGCCTTTCTCGCAGCGGGATGCGCTGTGAGTGAATTTTAGCACAAGATTTTTACACACAATAAAACGCGTACTGTAAAAGGTGATTTTATTTGACACCAATCACCTGCTCAATTTGGGGATTGTGGTCATGAATTACTGTAATTGCATAGAAGTTTTTTATATGAGTGGCAAGTTATTTGGCTAGAAGTTTAGCAATTTTCTCTGGAAGATTCAGCAAGCTGTCACCACAGCTTACAGGCTGGCCCATGCCTGAGATGGCCATTTCACGTGCTGTAAATTACAGCGTAGGCGGATAGCAAATTGCCAGCAGTGCTAAATGCGAATTTTGCATTCGCTGTTGGCTTCGAAATATTATTCTGAACAATGAAACCATCCATCCCAAACCTCCGTAGTTGAATGCGAAATCATCTTCTTGTAATCATGTCGATTATGTTGGGCTTATTTGCACGCGTGACTTGATTTGCTCAAGGCTATTATGTTCTTAGTATACTCGTCTCGCAAAGTCTATTATAAAAATAGGTCGTAAAACATGCACGGGACTAGACTTTCGCTCATTTTTTTGTACACAACACACGCATTTTCCGCGTCCCATACTCGGACAATGGGGGGAAAGTGTAAAGATGAACAGTTTTCAATTGTTGGAGGAAAATTTTTACCAACTTGATTCTGAATAAAATAAGCGTGAGAGCGTTTGTAAAACGAATGAAATACCGGGGATTTGGTGAGAAAATCCCATGAGACTACAAAATTCACCTTGAATCAATTCGAGATAAGAAACGCGGGAAAATAAATTCGTACAATGCATTTTTTGTGTGAAGACACGGTCCAGTTTTGAAAATGTGACAATTCTTTGAATTTTATGAATTCGAATGGGGCGAGAATGACATCACTTTTCGCTGAGGGGAAATCTCGTGTAAATTTGCATAATAAGAGTTTCAAATGATCAGTTGCAAATCGGATATTTTCACAAGCCTGGCGTACTGTAACCGCTTGAACTTGATCAAGCCGATTCCTGTACTGAATATTGCTTTCCTATTTTAGGTATGGTTTCAGGTACGTAATCGTGATTCCAATGCAACTGGACATTGGTCAAATCTGGCTAATGACCAGCTAACGCATGTAAGCTAGCCGTGAATATTTTCAGAACCGACGTGCCAAATGGCGTCGTCAAGAGAAAATGGAAGCTAGCGTATTGGCCGAATTACCACCCATCACTCGCCCAACGACTATGCCAGGCGACGGTACGTGCAATTCCTTATTCCCGTATCCAACATTCGACCCTTGGTCATTCATGGCCATGGGTACGAGTCAAAATTCAATCCTCTCGTCCACGAACGCAACCGACGTCACCAATGGGACGCCGACATCAACGTGCAATCAATCAGCGGCCGCGTCGTTTTTCGGCAATTTCTTATCGCTGCCGAATTCGCCCACATTGCCCAGTTTCCCGATGGGATCGCCGAATTTACCCGGCTTCGGAGCCAGCGGTTTAGCATGCGCGCGTATGCAACAACATCAGAACGCGTCCGCGATGGAGAATGCGCAATTTTTCGCATCGACCAATGCCAAAATGGCTGGTCAATCGACGGCCAATTCGAACGGTACACCGCCTGTTTACGGATCGTCCGCAAATGCAATGCAATTCGCGTATCCGACAATGGCCGGTTTTCAAATGCCGCAAATTCAGCAAAATTCGAATATGGCCAATACGGCTAGCCACGCGATGCAATTCCGCCAGGCTGGTCAACAAATCGATCAAGACGACGAGGCATTCGATACGAAATTAGCATAAAAAAGACTCCTGGCATTAGAAGGAGTCGTGAGAATGAGCTTATTTGTCTCTACTCATGTGCAATGTGGATAGCAATTTTAGATTTTCAGTTCATGTGCTTATTTTTATCCATCGATTACATCGATTCTCATTGTACATGTGAAATTTTAGTGAATTTTCGCGTGAAAATAATTTACAGTACTTTCTCAATCATTCACACAGTAATTGGAGTTAAAACACTCGTTTTAATGAGAAAGGGCGGAGTTTAGCTATACTTCTGCGTATAAGCCACGCCTACGTCCATGATTGGTCGTTCGTCTGCCATGGCCGTTTCCGATTGGTCGACTGCCTTCCAGGGACGAGTGACGTCTTCGATTATTGCACTGGAACGTACCTTGCCTCATGGAAAAGTGAAAAAGACCTGCACGTTGTCCAGTAGTAAAACCATGGTCAAGGCAAGGCTTGACCACTGGTCACTTTCCAATGGTCCCTCACCATTGCTTTATGCAATGACCATAAAATATCGCAGCAATTCGAACGGCCATTCAAGAAATTTAAATTCACCAAATTTATGCAAATTTTATGCGCAAGGATGAAGAGGAAATTTGGAAATGCATCCGCCTTCCCACGCTTCAAAAACTTGTTCTTTATGGGCGTGAAAAACGCAAAAAAACAACGAATAACCGTTGCCATTATTCGAATTTGCATATTGCGCAATTTTACAAGACGTCTTTCTGAGAAAAAGGCTTCTGAAAGTTTAAAAAGCCCGTGTGAGCATGCACCGACTTTCCCTGTTAATTGAATTTGATGGGAGTTTAGTATGCGTTAACTATTCAAGCCAATACCTGCCTCTCATTAGCAGTAATTAGCACTATCCCTTTTGGCAGGACATAATATTTTCATCATCCATTATTTTGCAAGAAATAGAGCAACATCCGGGATGTGTATGTGTTTTCCTGAATAACCGATCGTGCTCTATCGATTGGCATCGGCGAAATTGATTGATCACGCTTGTATCAGAAATCGATATTTCTGATCAACTTTGAAAATATGCATCCTGGATCAAAACTAATGACATCCCGATGATCAGTGTGTTAAACTATCCTAGAAAATATGCATCCAGTGCACTGATCTAGCAAATCACCGATTTTGAAATTTTGAAAATTGCCTCCTGCACGGGATCTTTGATCGACGATATTTTTATGCATAATGAAACCAGATATGGGATGTGGGTACATTTTCCTGGACAATCAAGCATGGACAATCGATTGCCGTTGTCCAAATCGACCTATCAATCTCTGTCGGAAATCGATAATTTTGATCAAATCCCTGAATATCGATCGGACGAAAAAGTAAATGTGATTTTTGGAATCAGCATGCTCAGGTGCCCCAGAAACCGTGGTTTAATTGCACCGATCGCGTGTATTTCAAAATTTGAAAAATTCCAGTTTTGCTATTCTTGAGTACATGATTTGGAATCACTGATTTTTTTGTCATCAATGAGACTGCAGAATGCATATCGACGGTCGTGATCGGAATGACAGTCTTCAAACGTGATTAATGATGAATGATCAAACGATTTTGAATTGCCTTTGAATGTTTTGCCCGAGATCCGATGCGTGTACATGTTCGATGTTGAATGGGTTCAGGAAGGACAATGCGCGTGAATTTTATGTTTTATGATCTGTATGCCTATGATCAATGTAATCGTCGATTATCGATCGACGGATTACGGATCCCGTATCGATCGTCAAATTTCGCATTTCTCAAAAGAACGTAAATTTCATTTCACCCTGTACTAAAAGTGCCGCCATTTTATTCAAATATTGACATACGCAGTCTCGGTGCCCTGAGCATCGAATCGAGGCAAAATGTGCTCGACGTGCCTTTGCAATTTCTTGCAAAAAAATAAGAAATTTCCTTTTCTTTCCTTGATCTTTGTCATCGTTGAAAATTGTATGTAAACAATGGATTTAGTAGATCTGGATCGTGTTTTGGATGAGTTCGAAGCTAAAGAAGGTGAGTTTTAAATAAAATTCACTTTCATCATTTGCTAACCATTGTATTTTCCAGGATTGGATCAAGAAAATGTGGCCGTTCTTTCGAAGAAATTATTTCAACCGTTGACTCATTCTGACGAGGGAACCAGCAAAAACGGATTGGATATTGCTCAACCGCATGGGAACGGCGTTCAGAAATTATTAGAAATTGATCCCAAATTAATTGAATTGGGTGACACTGTATTAGCGCCGTTACCTGTTCCGTCAATTGCGGAAATTCCGTCGACCAACGTCAACAGCATCGATTCATTGCTATTTTCCGACAATGGACCGGTTATGTCATCGGATATTGCTCCAGTGGAGAATTTATCTTCACGACAACCGGATGTTACCAATCATATTATTGATCAAGAACCGGAGGATCCAAAATCATCTTCGCCCCCTGCGGAATCTATTATGATCGTGGAAAATTCGTCAGATCAACAACCACCGCCTCCGGACGTGGTAGCCGGTCATCAATTATTGAACAGCCGCTCGTCAACACCGTCGCCAACTCCAGCTCCGAATCAACGTCCGATTGGATTCTACGACAATGGAGATCAATTGAATACGAATGATCACGTTTCCGAAGAAGAATTGGAACGTTATTTGAGTGAATTGGAACAGAAAATCGGTTATTCTTCTTCTACGTTATTGCCTGACGATGATGAACCTCAATCCAAGACGCCGTCCAGCGAGGAATTGAAAACTTACTTGGCCGAATTGGAAAAGATCAGTGGGAATTCCGTGAATGGCGAAAGCGGTATTATTCAAGAATGTGTGGCTGCAGAAAATGACGAGTCGTCGGTCGCTATTATTTCGAAGCCGCCGGAAAAGGCATCAGCAATTTCCAGTGATTCTAAATTGGAGGACAATACTGCCGTCGATACCAGTGTTGACCATCGTCCTGTGGCGTTACCACAGACCGCGGATGGCGATGTGATGCTGGACAATCGTTCGAGATTTCATCCAGTCGAGGATGATGAATTGGAGGAAGATCCGTACGTTATGTTGGCGTTCTCATCAACGGCGGATGGAGAAAATGCAACTACAAGTGGAGGCCTTAAGTAAGTCGTTGTTTACTTCATCCTTCATCTCATATTGACTTATTTCTTTTCAGATTGACATCGAATGATCTGCAAGGACAAGACTTGAAGACGGAAATAGAACAAGCTTTATTGGCTTCGAAAGAATCCGGGGATACCGAAGAATGGTCAAATTCCGCCAAGGACATTCAGGCCATACCAATGGAAGATCCGATTGAACTGTCCGGTGATTCGTTCGAAATTTGCGCCGATCCGGACGTTAATATTTTATCATCGGACGTTACGCAAGAACATTCTGGCGTCGATTCTGAAGCGACGGTTCAAGAAACGGCGGTGGAAGGTATGGAAGCTTCTGGAACAATTACCGATGGTGCGGATTCAGACGAGAAAGAAACTTCGAGCCAAGAACCTGCGGCCAATCAACCTGCTGCCGCAAGCACTGCGATAAAAGGTCAATTGGTCACCGTCTGCCGGATGGACGCATTACCGTCAGAGAATCTAGAATCAGCATCTGCAGCTGGACTTCTCAAGTAAGCTGTGACTTTCCACTTTTACTTATCCTTCTTTACTTGATATCCTCTTTCAGATTGACCGAGTCCGAATTGCAATTGGGCCGCGTACAACCTGTCTGGATTCCGGATCAAGACTCGGTCGTGTGTATGTTGTGCGAATCAAAATTCACTCTTATTCGTCGACGACATCATTGCCGTGCGTGTGGTCGAGTTTTGTGCAATGTCTGCTGCAATCAACGTGCAAAATTACCCTACATGGCGTCAGCATCAACAGCGGCCGCCGAATCTGCAAAGCAACGTCAGCCACAAGAGGCTCGTGTGTGCAATTCGTGCCATGATAGACTGATAAGAAGTAAGTTATGGATTATGTGAATTTATAATCGATAAATCTGAATGCATTTCTTGTTTCAGTTGAAGACTTGGAGAAACAATTGACGAATCAAGCTCAAGGCGAATACCAGCAATCGGCGGATGGTCAGCAAGCTGGCTCCAATGCGGTCAATATTTCATCAAGCTCAGCGATAGCTGCAATTGCTGGTGCAAGCGCAGCCACATCTTCGCCGCCTCCACGGCCACCGGTATTGAAACGTGAAGGATTCGGTGTACGACGAAGGGAATCGAAACAAGTCATGTTCAGTGATGGCATCAAACCGGGAGGTGATCTAACGGAAACTCCACCAAGCACAGTTATAACGCCGTCGCAATCGACGCCTTCAACAACGCAGTCCAGTTCAACGACGCCCAAGATGTCAGCTGCAGCTACGTCAATTGGGAAATCGATTAATTGCAGCAAAAGTAAGCTGAAAGAGTTTTTTGAGGCAAAGATTTTACAGTGCCTTTCATTTCAGGTATCCGTGCCAGAGAGCTTGAATCATACTTCGCCAGGCCTGGCTCAGCCGAGATCAGTGAGCAAGCTGCGGATGTCAACCAGTGGCCGCCTATTTTGGACGACAAGGGCGAGATGCTTTATTTGGACGAAGAAGGCATTTCGAAGAAAATCGTGGAAGCGTCAACGCATTCGGTGGATGGATTGCAGCACGTGGTTTTTTGTCTGAAACGGAATCTGCGAGTTCACGTTCGCCTGGCTCAACGTAAGAAATTTATTACCTCTTTCTTATCAGAAATACAGCGTACTTTATTTCAGTTGACTGCTGCCTACGTCGTGCGGTATGGTGCTTCGCTAGCGATGGTTTGCGAAACGTGTCCCAAGACGAAATTATGATCGTTATTGAACGTGGAATGAACACCGAAACGCAAGAAACTGAGAAGATGCCGCCGTTGGATGTTTTCGTCTATTTGGATATTCTTTATGACGAAGCTCTCAAAGGTAAGCTGGTCGCTTGTTTGAAAAATCGCTGGCGTACAATCATGCGGTCTTTTTAGGTAAACCGATCGGGGATTTGAGTTACGTCGTGTTCAGCCAGTTGGGGATGAATCCTGCCGGTGCGACTGGTTATTTCGATTCCAAAGACAACGCTGGAATACTTCATTTTCGACCTACGTATCAGGTAAAGTTGTGGAAGCATTCTCAATTGCCTAGCAATTAATCGCGGCTTATTTCAGTGCCTGCAAAATTTATGCCTACCGGAGCATCCATTTTTGATCGGAGTCCTCATTCAAAAGTCGGAAGTATCGTGGGCGAAGGTGATGCCATTGCGATTGCTGCTGCGCATGGGCGTCGAGTATAGATGTAAGTATGAAATATCGGATGGTTTGTTCGCACTTCAAAATCCCCAATTTCAGATTATCCATATCCAATATCATCCGATCGATATCGGAAACCGCTATTCTACGAGACCGGTCATACGATCATGAATCTATTGACGGATATGCGCAGCTTCACTTACACGTTGCCGTCTGTTGTTGGGTGCACGGTGGCTTTGGAAGATGAGAAAACTATTATTCAAATCCCGATGGATCAGTATAATCAGGTATGTGGACGTTCGTGTTGTCTGCATTATCTCAATATCTCCCGATGTTTCAGGTACTGAAGATATTGCAAAGCAGCAATGAACACGTGCTAGCATGGGCGGCCAGTCTACACAAATCGGCCGACGCTCATTTGGTTTGCGTTCAACAATCGGATACGCTGACGTATGCATCACAAACGATTAATCGAGAAAATCGTCGTCGAAAGCTGACCGGAGCCTGTTTCGTGGTATTCAATGCGTCGTTGAAAGCTAGCGGACCAACGTCGAGGATTAGTATCGTGGAAGATGGACTCATGATACAGGTAAATTGAATGATCGTAAGATCATTCAGAGCATTGCAAATCGTTCCCTTTTTCAGATCCGAGCAGATGCAATGGAACGGTTGCGTCAATGTTTGCATCAACAGCAATCATTCGATCTGATACCGCAGACTACGGCTGCGGAAGGAACGGACCAGAATGCTAATGTGGAAATCAGGTGGATTCCGACGGCTGAGAAGATGAATCGATTTGCGTAAGTATTGCACGGTTGCCTATGCAGTGCATCCAATATATGGGTTCTTATTTTAGGCTCAAAAGCTACATCGATGGGCGTATATTGACGGATGCGCCTCGTTATCGATTGCACGGTAAAACGGTCGAATCGTCGAATGGTCGCAATTTGATACGATTAATCGAGCTATATTTGATGAAAGATGATGAAGACAGTAGCGCTGGGACGCAAGGGTAAGCTTCTGTGATACCTGGACAAGACCACCGAGCTCATTGGTGTCTCGTTTTTTAGGGAACCCGAAGATTTGCAAAGCATGGTTCGACAAGTGGCAAACGCTTGCGGCACTGCCCTGCTCCCGTTCGTGGATATTTTAACCGATGCTCGTATGAGGACGATTTCGGCCAGGTTCGCGATGGGAGCTGATTTGGTAAGCGTTTGGCGTTGCTGTATCAATTTTGATCGGCTTATGCTAGGCGTGGCATTTGCCATCTAAAGCCAAGCTTTGATCAACCTTGATTCACGTAATAGTCTCAATGTCGTATTTCAGGTGGAATATTCCGTGGGCAGCAACGAACAGCCGTTATCAGACGAATTGATGTCGGCCGTCGATGATACGCTAATTCCGTTGCTTCATGGTCGAGCTATGGGCGGTGAATCAAACGAATCCAATTCGCGGTTATGGCGCGTCGAATTGGTCATGCGATTATTGGATTTATAAACAGATAGATATTCCATTTTCTATTTATTACTAATGGCTGGGTTCACGATTTTTGTGTGGCCTTTTTATACTTGATATTAGCTCAAAATTCATGGAGCATTTTCTAACTATGATGCTAAATTATTTTCTGTACGACGCGGATATACTGATATTTGATTGTAATATGAATTCTGACAAAGTATTTGCGATATAAACGTACGTGATTTGATCAAGATGTGCTGAGAGCAGGTTTTTCAGGTTTATCACCTTCATCAGCTATCGGTATAAATTCCTCCACCTTGACGTCGTCGCCGACGTCGTGCCTCTTGGCTTCTTCTCGTTTTCGGAACGTTGGGATTACTGCGTCTTTCGGCGGTATCCATTTCGGTACGATCTTCGCGTGCATACGCCACATGCCGTACGGATCGACGAGATGTCGTTCGAAGACAACGTATTCCAAAACGTCTCTCGCCACGTCGTTACTGCCCAAATATAACCGCCCGAATTGATCGTATATGGCTAATTTCTGAAAAACAAACATCAGACTTGCACGAATGGCATACCAATTTTGGTGATGCCAAAACTGTGACATGGACTTCGCATGAAGATAGGGGAACTGACCTGTTTCGTATGTAGTCTGACGGTGACTTGACCGAATATATTGTCGTCATGGAGCGCTGCCGCTGCTCGAACGTGGACGACTCGTGCTGGTTCAATAGATTCTACCAATTCCCAACGAATTGAGCGTAGTCGATTCTCTTCGTACATGATCTAAAAACATGGTCGATTTAGACAAAACAGCGGAGAAATAATCTAATTCTGACTTACCGTAAATGCGTGCTCAGTCACCAATTCGTGAAGTCGATCAATATCTCGATCCATCAACGCGGTATGGGCGTCGATAAACACTGGCATGGCCACCGTTTCGCCGAATGATTTCGGATCGAAATCCTCGTCGTATCGTCGAATTTTACGCACGTGATTGACGAGTTCTTTGCTTTTGGACGAAATATTATCCCATAATTGTCCAACGCCTTCGCGTGTCAATCGACTGGCTCGTCCGTCGCCTTCCGCAGGCACGTATTCTTCGATAATTCCGCCTGAAAAAAGGGTGATCAGATAAGGAAAGAGATAATCACAAAATTATGTCCGCTTCGAATTGAGAAACGGGCCACAGAATTTTGTGCCTTAGCTTAGCAAAATGAGTATGCAAATTCAGAATTTGCATTCTACGCCAATTGATAAGAAATCATTGGCTATATTGTGAATTGATTTATAAAAAATTGAATACCCGTTGACGAGACGTGAATTGGCCGATCTCGTCCTCGATCTCTGTACGGTCTACTGGGCGGTATTCCTTGTTTCTTCATGTATCGTCGTATTTCTTCCGGTCCACCTTTCAAAGCTTCATCAACTTGACGATTTTTGTCGTAATCCGAAATGTTGTCCAAATCCACCTGGAAATTTACGAAATTTTAAAATAAATCAATGGAGATTAAAATCGAATTTGCAAATTTACCTTGATAAATTTCCTCCAACGCATATGCCAGAATTTCTGGAGTACGTGACGATTCGGTAAACTGCCTCCTGGATGAGACGTCCATATCATTTCCGACGTGCGTTCCGGTTGTCGAAAATTGCGTTGAGAAATTTGTAATATTCGCCAATACGGACGTAATCGGATACCGGATTGAATGAGGACTTTCGACGTGGACATTGTTATTGCAATTTTGACGTTGAATGATAAATCTCAATTCAGATTTTCGTACTAGAATTCTTTTTAGAATAGAATTCCATCCAATTCTTGGGATTTCTGCAAAATCCAGGGATTACGGTAGGTTGCAACATTTCATTCTCGTTCATCCTCGACGCTTATAACAAAATTCGAATTTTTCGGCGGCAATGTTCAACGTGTGAAGATGGACGGAAGGCGGTGATCAGAGTAAAGTGATTTCGGAAATGAGAAAGGGCCGTTTCGGATGTTTAAAAGGAAGGTGTTGATGAACGAATGCATCAGTGTTCATCCATTGCGTGGAGGAGTCGAGTCGTGTGGAAATCGGAGTGATTGGAAATCGTGCGTGAACGATCGTCGGATATTGATCCAAGTGTACAAATCGATCGATCGATCAAGAATGGCCATGTCGTTTCCGTTGTTGATGGCCGGGATCGCTGTGGCGGTTGGATGCGTGCTGGCGTTGGTATGGATGAAATCGAATTCGGACGGCGGCCAGGAGGACGAAGGAGCGTCGAAGAAGAAGAAAACGGGCAAATCGAAGCGATCGATAAAGTCCAAGAAATCGGACAAAGAAGGCGAAGAAGGCAAATCGAAGGGCGGCAGCAAGAAATCCAAGAAGAAGTCCAAGAAATCCAAGAAATCCAAAAAAGGAGTCAAGACCGAATCTTGATCTGGTGATCGAAACCTGTGATCAAAACACATCCCATGCCTCGCCTGTGTCTCGTGTCTGATTTCTTCGTGTTCTTTTGATGTGTGCGCGTGAATGTCTGGAAAAAATCATGCTCGTATGTCGAAATATTATATGTGTAATGTAATCTTCAAAAAATCGATAATCGATAAATCATCTATAATTGGATAATCAATCCATAATTTGGAAATTAAATCCAGAAATATTTTACGCAAATATTCAGGCATCCATGCCTCGCATCAAATAAAACAGGCTATATTTTTGAATGCCTGAATTATTATTTCGAATCATACACGATCATCCAATCAATCAGCATTCATCAAAAGATCATAGCATACCATCACATTTGTATCATCGATCACATTCGAATCATCGATCGATCGTACGACGTTTCGATCAATCGTATTAGGATTCTTCCGTTTCTTCGACCGGTTCCGGCGTCTGCGCTTCCTGTTTCGCTGCTGGTTGTCCGACCACTTGCAATCGTAGTACGATCCGTTTGACTCCGTCCGGACTGCCTTTCCAGAATTTCTCCAGTGTCTGAAAAATACAGGCATTTGATTATTCAAGAATTGATCATTCAAGATCAAGGATGGATCTCCAAGAAGAATAGATACTCATCGAAGAGCATATGCATTTTTAGCATGGGATTAGCCTACAAATAAGGCTCAAGAAATTCAAACTAGACTTACCGTGAATTTCTTGGGCATTTCCGTGATCATGATGGAAATACGATCGTCTTTCGAGAACGGTTTCTCCTGGGCGGCTGGTTTGTATGAAATCTTGATCGTTTCTCGACTCGCC
>JAQIWJ010000859.1:0-15387 GCA_034695185.1 Discolaimus major
CGGTATACTGTAACCGCTATGATTTTTGTACAGTCTTCAAACATGATCGATATCTCGGGATACTGTAACCGCTCCTGGTTTCATGAATTTTTGTACAGTCGTCAAACATGATCGATATCTCGGGGTACTGTAACCGCTCCGGATGTCACGAATTTTGTGCCAAAGTATCCAGGCATACTGTAACCGCTGATGTCTCATCTTCATGCAAATTTCTTCAAATCTACTCCTCGCATTTGGAGCGTACAAATTTTGCACAATGAACAAGGCCCTTTTGCTGTCATCGAAAATAAGCCACGGCTATTCATTACGAACATCCTACAGGAAAAGTACAATGAGTACAAAAATCCAGTTGACATTTTTAACGACATCCGTGGGCATTGAGAAAATTGAGCATGAGCAAGGCGAGAAAATTGCTTTCATCCTTTCTGGCTGATCTTTTACACGGCGAAAGGTCGGGTTCAAAAATTGCGCAATTTACTTAGACTATGCATTGGTATAATCTCGTAGAATTTCTATTGATCATAAGCTGCATGGAAGCTTCTCCCAATTGCCAGGAATCCCCGTGGGATAAAAGGGATAATAATTATGTGTATACGTGCGAAAACGGTCAATGGATAGCCGCGTCGTGCGTCACGCCTTGGGATCGGAATACGTTGGTCAACGGTGGGCAAACGTACACGTTGACCAATGGTCAAACCATGTACGAATGCGGTCGATTATCGGATACGGAATTACAATTGAGAGCAGTGGCGTGCGTGACGAAGGAGAATCGTATCGTCCGACCAATGGAAACGGTGACCATAAACGGATACGCGTTCACGTGCGTACGTCAAAGTTTGATGGATTTAAAATTGCAAATGGTCAACGTGGATTCACAGAAGCCAGTGAAATCCCTAGCTCGCGTTCCAATGGCTGATCCGGCTGGTTAGTATATAAATGATCACGCGATTTTTAAAAATTTTCAAATTTCAGTCGCCCCTGCGGAAGCGGGAGAAAAAGATACGTGCACGTTCAATGGAAAACAGTATCCCCACGGTTCCGATATTCAAATCAGCGGTGCCTGGTACACTTGCGATCGCTCGCAATCTCGATTGATCGGTTGCGTAAATACGAATGGTCAGAAATATCGATTCGGTGATCGATACGCGGAGAAATTCTTCGCATTCAAATGCGAGCAAATGGGTGGGACGGCCGTGATCAACGGGTACGCGTGTATCGAAAGATATCCCAACGGAATTGAGCGGGAATTTGAAATCGGTCAACGATGGCTTGTTGGACCGTGGACGAGGAATAGTCGATATATTATGCAATGCGGTTCGGATGGTGTCAATAATATTCGAAGACGAGCCGTTTTATGCTTTTTCAATACCACTCACGGTACGGGCGTTCTCACGCAAGGATGTATGAAAATGGTCGGCGATGTTCTGGTCCAATGTATGCCAACGAGCAAAGCATGGCCGAATGTTAGAGTCAGGGTAAAAGAGAATCCCACGTCGGGGGATCAGAGGAAAATCGAATCGGAAGGTCAATTGAAATATTGTGAATCCATGCCTTTGCCTAATAATGTGATTTATTGATTGGTCACTTGATCGATCATGTGATCAGTGATCACCTGTTCAAGGGACCATGATTTTCTCATTGAATTACATGCAAAATTTGAATCAAAATTGTTCTATGCATCGGCCGGTCTCAATGGCCTCATGTGGACACAGTTTTTGCATTCCTAAATCACATGTGATCAGTTCAAATATCTGAGTCAAGATCAATCCAAATATATCAGGATTTTGAAAAGTCCTGCAGGAGCAGACTCAAAAATCACAATTATCAGTATGCAAAATGAGATAGCCCAATGCTTTTCTGCAAAAATCAAGCTTCTCTTCATATTCCCGCCAAAATAACATTCAAATTGAGACCAAAGAATCTGTTCAAGGAAGAATCGTACAATAAAAGAAAATTCGTACATTACGCTCTCAATGTAGTCACAGTAGTTACGGATTGCCTCCGATTGGCAGCAGCCACGGCCACGGCTGCGATCGCTGCGGCCGCGTGATGATGACTACTCGGCCGATGCGAGGGCCTGACCGGCGTCCATTTACAGGTCATTATTCGCCAGAACGTTCTTCGAAACGTGGCGTTGCACAAGGCGTAAAGTACCGGATTAATGGTACTATTCAAATAGCACAAATAGTAACTAAACGTAAACCATACGTCGGGCACCGCTTGGGGGAAAAACGATCCTATACACACGATCACATTGTACGGCGTCCACGTAATGATGAACGCCAATAAAATGGCGCTCAACGTACGCGCCGCTTTGCTTTCTTGCTGTTTTCGTTCGCCTCGTTTTTGACGTTGTTGATACGAGTGACGAAAATTGCCACTTTTCACGCCTCCCGCTTCGCTGGCACCTCGGATGGAGGATATTCGACTAGCTATACCGCCCATACTCACGGCCAGTCTGGAGATGCCCGGTGACGAATTCTCCATATACAATCCTCGATTCGCGATTATCAACGGCGACGTGGTGGCACCGATGACGGACGTCGCATCGCTCACGGCACTACTGCACGAGGATAATCTTCGAACTGCGCTCCTGGTCGACGGGCTAGTACAGGTTACTGTAGGTTGATCATCGCCGACGGCACGTTCGGGCGATAGAAACGTATTGTCCAACGAAGAATTCTCGTGTAACGTAACTATCGGACGGCCTCTGCAACTGCTGCTTTTACGAGTCCTATTCGCACTACCCGATTGACCGATGGTCGGCGTGTCCGAACTGGACGCTTCCGTGTCTTTTCCCAGATCGATAAGTACGGTATACGCGGTGGGCGTGGCTAACGTTGAGCTAGCCACACTCGGATCGGTATCGTGATTTTGATCACCATTCGTGATCGGTGTATTTTGTGTTTTCTGAGCACTCGGTTGCCTCGAAACGCTTCTGGCCTTCCGTTGATGCGAGATTTTCCTCAATTCTTGTATGGGAGAATTGGCCGGATTACACGTACTACCCACGGTTTTGGATTGGCGTTTTTTCGGCGGCACATCGCCTAATTGAAGACGTTTCGTGGATCTTTGTTTCGATGGGACTAATGATAAATGTCTACACTTATCGCCGGGTTTCTTTTTGACCATGAAACTTTGTCGTACGTGATTGACGAATTGATTAGCCAACGTTGATCCGTAATCGGATGGCGAAGGACTCAACGTTCTTTGTTGATTCGAACGAATCTGACATTTCAACGGGAATCCTTCGCTGGTCGTATCGCAACTGGCTAAACTGAAACTCTCGTCCTCTTCGAATCCGGAACTAGCCAACGACGCTTTCCTCGGTTCTTGTTGCGATCGCGAGAAATGATCCAACAACGCTTGTATACCCCACGGTTTAGCTTCGGTCTCGATTTTCTGCATAACGGGATGCGTGTGATGATTTTTACGAAAACTCGATCGGAACGAATTATTCCCAATCGTCGTGATCATTTCCGTATCCGCATTTTCGCCCGGTAGACTACTGTCGGCGCCGGATTTCGAATACGAGGAAGCTTTTCTCAATAACGCAGTGGATGTGGATATGAGACGTTGAGCATTCTCTTGATTCACGGCTATACGTTCGTCCGATCTCCGAACGCTTTGTTGATGAAACGCTTGTAATTTGACTAATTCTTTTTGCCTCGTTTTCGTAACGTAATACACTCGACTGTACAGTATGATCATGATTACGACGGGGCCGTAAAATGCCGCCGCCGCCGTGATCAACGTTACGACGGGAGCCGTTTGTAGGAATTGAACCATACATTTGTTCGATTCGATGGCGAATTTACCTTCGATATACGGCCACGCGATAATCAACGGCGGCCATAAGATTAAGGAAATCAAAAACGTAGCCATGATCATAGTGATGGCTTTTTTACTAGTCCTCCTCGGTCGATACGTCAACGGACGCGTGACGGAGAAATATCGATCGAAACTGATCAATAATAAATTCATGACCGACGCGTTGGACATGAGATAATCGATGGAGAGCCAAAATTGGCACGTCGTATAATCTAATGTCCATTGACCTTCGGCCGTGTAAAATGTCATCAACGGTATAGAGATGATTCCGATGGTCAAATCGGCCACGGCTAAGGAGAATAAGAAATAATTACTAATCGTTTGTAATTGCTTCTCTAATTTGAAGGACATAATGACCATTAGATTTCCGCCCGTCGTCACTATACTCAATAACGCACCGGCCAATATGATGGCTATGGTTTGGGGTAATCCTAACGGATACCTTTCGTACGCGGTCGTATTTCGAAATAATCCCTGATCACTAGTGATATTTTGAAAATCGATACTCGTCGTTGAGTATACCGTAACCGCCGATGACGTCACGCCCAATACGGGCGATGATTGGGAGATGAATGTATGAAAATTCTCCAACGTAATCGGTAGCGTTGACGGATTACTGTAATCGGTCGTATTGAGAATTTCGTACTCAGACCAAGGTGTACGCGTGAACGCTGACGGCGGCGGCGGATGCATGGAAGCCAAAAATGCGGATAAATATTTGTACATGAATTTATCCGTGAACGAACCACCGGTCTCATCGAATGTACTCGGATTCGTGGATGACATCGGATCGGCCATGTTCTTATTCGCTTGGTCCACGAGGACCCAGATGATCAAGGGAAATTTAATCATGCACAGAACAATGGTGGCTTATTCTTCATGATCCTTGTACGTACACCATTCCATCCACTTTTGAGAAACTGAAAAAAACGCATGGTGCACGTGATTTATGGGAAAATCCAAAGCTGAGCTAAGTCATAGCTATCAAGGATCTCAGAAATCTGACTCTGCATTGCAGATCAGACATGCTCAGGATCACGCTAATCCCAATCCTAATCCAGATTTATCCAATCAAGGACAGTACGTCGGGCGTTTTATTTTTCCTTATGCACCATTGCACTCAATTTGGTTCAAAATTGATCTCACGCAAAGATTCCCTTTAGAATATATGCGTATGCGTGGGTGAACCGAATTAAATAATATAATATCCCCCATTGATTCATTAGCGTGAGAAATTAATCCAAAGATTCATACGTAGGTTCTGAATTTTTGCATCAATTGAGACAGTTTTATGCTTTTTGAAAAAAAAGCAATGAAAAAATGGATGACCTCAAATCCTAATCCGGGATATCCAAGTTGTATAGGAATTCAGTGCTTTCCAAATAGGCACTCGAATGAGGCTGTTAGCATTCGTCCATTCATAGACCAAAAGGGGGGTTTGGTGAAGAAAGCATTATTTCGAGTGATTCGAGGCGTGAAAAGACAAAGACCTCTGGTATTGATCGTATACACACCGTTTCCGATTTCACTCAGGCGTGAGTAGAAAAAGCATCGAGTGCGAAGAGAGAGATGCTTTGATGAAATCATCCAAAAAGAGCCCCCTCTCATCACATGGGTTATATAAACGTATAGAAATTACTATACTTGTATCCTGAAGATGGGATTGGAGCATCAGAAAAAAGAAATAATCCTACTAGACAGAGACTAGGAATGTGATGCATTAGCACCGAGATGGCCCGAGGGCTTGTTTATTTAGTATGCTGAGAAAGCCTGAAATTTTCGGTGCTAAGAAAAGCTACACTAGGTAAATTGCATTTTGGCCAGTGTCAATCATCCGGAATGCACTGGAAAGAATTTCATCAGTAATAAATTGCCAGCAGAATTTGGCGAGGAATCCATACGGATTTGCATTGCAAAAATGCCAGATCAAAATCAACATCCGAGTTTGCAATGGCTGAAAAGGCGTTTGATCAAATTGCGCAATCATTGAGCAAGGAAACAGCCAAAGTGGCTGAGAAAATTTAAATTCTGATCTGGCCAATAGGCCTTGCATTCGGATACGCAAAATGTCCACTTCATAAATACGGCGTATCTCAAAAATCGTGTCATCTCGTGTACAAAGGTGTCCTCAATTCCACGGACCATTTTCTCGCGCAATGCCCCATCAAATCAGGGTCACTAAAAACAGAGGTATACTAAAATGGTCGAGACGCGCATTTTCTTCAAGCACAAAAGGTTTACTAGCTATTGAAGTGATATTTTTCACCGAGGGAAAAATAAGGAAGGAAGGAAACGATCATATGAACTATACAGCATTGGAGCCCAATAATGGACATAGAAATTTCAACTGGAAAATGGATGGGCATCCGATGTTGGTGGACAGCGCATAATCTGCGAGAAGAGTTTTTCTTTTCAACTTCAATGATCATACTTGTCCACGAAACGAAAAAAGAGAGGGATGCAGAGAGGAGAATGCACTTCGGATATGGATGGAAGTTTGATCAAGCAAATACGCTCCCGAGTGGATAAAAGAAAAGCATTCTGCGAACACACAAGCCCTCTGAATGTACTGTAAAGAATGAGTATGCGCGTTGAGGGTGGAATTAGAAAGCGTTCAGTTCTATTGGAAACGATTTTCAGAAACACCCCCCCCCCCCCCGAATGGCACATATTTTTATGAATAAAAGCATTATTCATAATTGAGAATTGATCTAGAATTTCGACTACGAAGGCGGTAGTAGCCTTTTAGACTAGCTAAGGCTATGGTCATAGTAAATATAGGCATTTTTTCCCCCAAGAAGGCTAAAATACTCCAGAGGAATTTAGGCCCGGAAACATTTTGATGCCAATACTTTTGCTGGGGTGTATTTGATGAAAAAATTCGCATTTCAACGAGCTACACTCAACATTCTAGACTTCGGGGGTTCTCATGACTTGAAAGCTCTTCCAAACGCCAACGTCTCATCCCGGATTAATGGACAAAAAGCCCGCTTTCTTCAAAGCCTACCACCAGCAACTGATCCGAGGGCCAGAAAGTCGAATTAAGGCATTCTTAAATCCGCCATAAAACTTCCTCAAAATCTCGCCCTCCCCCATCCTAAACCCCGCTATGTAAATGAATGCCTTTTTTCCTTTTGTGCAAAAACCTGCGATCACTAGTCCCTCACGGTCTGGACACCCTGCACCAAAAAGGCAATCGATATCGTTTGGCTAGTCGAAAAAGTATGACCGGAAAAACGCCTGTAAGTAGAACCAGCGGGGGGGGGGGGGTGGAGTGAAGTACCGTGTATGGGCGTGATCTACTCCTCCCTTCTAATAATAAGCTAGGCACCAGTATATACTGGCTGCTCGGGATCGAATTGAACCGAGCCGAGGCCTATTTCATATTCCCGAATGTAAAATATACGTAAACGAACTGGCAAACTAGGGCGTAAACGATCTTTGATAAAGCGGCTATTATAGCATACCCCCACTCAAATTCTTCTCCAGGCCCCCAGAAAATGGAAGAGCGCATTGGAGGAACTTGGAAATAATCATATTTCGCTTGAATCTGATAAACAAACTCGGACATTGACATGGAAAAAAGTGATAGGGCCATACTTTTTTCCTATGCAAGGCTGTGAAGATGGGAGCTCGAGATGGAAGATCTAGCAATTGCCAGTTGGAACAAATATCCATGAATTATTAGGCGCTTGCAATTTCATCGGGGTTTCTGCTACAGTAGCCCAAGCATAGCATTCATTTCATGGAAAAATTTCCATGCATACAGCGTTGCAAATGCAAGTTTCTATGTAGCTTTCCGGCTACAGTAATCCAGGATCCAGTGATCAAGGCTATAAGTGTTGGCAAATAGCCAAACAGTCCAAAAAATGGGACATTTTGGCATGGCTCATCACAATCCAAGAATCACGCTTCCGAACTGAATCCCTGTAAGCAAGCTTCGAAAATGAATCCTTGATATGAAAATCCATTATTCATGGAAATATCAATGCACCGATAAAAAAAAACACCTGCTTCCACTTCACTCATCATGCCGATTCGGGTAACATTGGAAAAATGCTGTGCATTGAACCAACCGAGACTTAAGTAATCATCTTGTCAATACGAAAATGTCAAGAAAAATGCTCAGCTTACATCCGATGATGAAATGTAGCAGAAAAATGGGATCGTGAAGACTGGACAATTTGCATGGACCAATGTTGTGACCATCATACGTGATCTAAGCGGCACTTGTGCAGTATAGCCCCCTTACTCCAAAATAATGAATAAGAGGGTATACCTGGATTCTTGGTACAGTGGACCCTAGTTCAGTCTGGGATTTGGCTTATCCATCGGGATTAGGCTTGATTATCCCTCTTAAGCTTAGGTACAGCTTAGGCACGCGGATTACTTTACCTCCAGAATAACCCTGCTCCCTGGTAGTATATAGTGGAAGGGGGGCTATACTGCACAAGTACCATCTAAGCAAAGTCTAAAGATAAAACCTCCGGGCAAGGTAGCTCGAAAAAAACCACGACCATATATTTCCATTAGTTCAATATTAGCCTCGCGTAGTGGAAAAATGCATTCACTGACATTTCCCATCAAATTTTTCCAAGGTCTCATATTTTTTCCCCAAACACAAGCCTGAGAATAAAAAGCATTAAGTGGCCACTCGAATTTGATGAATACCCAGTGACAGCATTCAAATTCCACAGGCCAATGGAAGCCTATTCAACAAATGTACATTTTTCAAACGCGTCAATGCAAATATAGTTGTGAGGATTTTCAGATTGAAGGGGAGGGGTGAAATGAGAGTAATGAAAAGCGTATCTTCCGTATGAATGCCCATATTAGGTTATAAACTAGTTTCGCATTCGAAATTTGTGTGTGCAAAATTGGCGAAAGACACTAGGAATAAAGTATCTTCATTTCAGCCGTGTTTGCTGAGGAGGGAGGCGGTGTTTGAGTGGCTGCAAAATTCAGCTAGACAATTTTCGACATGTTCAACGAGCTTTCATAGACGCAAATATTTGAAGGAAAAATCATAATTGAGATGCTTACGAAGACGGGTCAATTTTCAAGCACATGGAAGCGGAGCAGAAATCTTGCTGGACTCAAATTGGCAATCACCGCTTTCTGGAACCAGAATCATAAGAAGCTAGGTACATATTCTATTCTAGCATAGCTAATGTCTCAATTTCCAGAAAATATGCCTTCTTGGCATGAACCAACTTGGCATGAACCAGTTTCCCATTACCAGAATTTTTAGAAGAAACTAAAATCGCATTATGAAACGGATACCCGTTCCACATTTCAAAACTGTCCTCCTCTCAACGCGAGCATGTTTTTCGTGGGTGAAAAAAAATTTGAGTCTAAAATGCACCTGTGAAGTAGCTGACGCTTTTTGCCCTGACATTGTTTTCATACTCGGGGGAAAGGAGAAAAGGGCGAATGAATGTAGCTTATTCCTGTGTTCACTTTTTCCACACCGGGGCCAGCCACTGTTTGGCATCCAGTCGAGGCCAATTGTTCCGTCTAAATTTTCCAAAATGCATTGTTCAATATTGGATAAAGATGCACAGCTGACTTCGAAAAGTTTTCAAGTCATGTCAGAATGAAAATATGCAAAGAATCATGTTTGGCTCGGAATTTATGGGCCGGGGCATATTTTGTCAGCGAAAATTTGTTCCATCAATTCTGGGAAGCTAGATCCGGAAATCGAGATGCTAGGGGCTGTGCCAAGGGATCCAGGATTACAGGCACCCGGTGGTCCAGTTTTGAAAGTTATGATCATTTCTTTTACATGATATCAGAAATGCATCAGATCAAAGAATTTGTCAAAATATGATTTCTAAGAACCCATGACCACCATCTGAATAGGCTGCCTGGTCGATCTGAGGCATTTTCTATCCAGCCTTTACTGACGGCTGAAAATGCTATGCTTTTCAATACATGGTATACTGTAACCGCTCATACACCTGTAAATTTTGAAATGGAAACAAATTATCTATTATTGTAAGCCTCGCATTTGAAGGAATTGAAAGATGTTTTGGCCACATATAGAGCAGTTGAGGGCCCAAAATCCTGCCAAATTTGATCGATCAATCCCGCATGGTTATCGAGAAAATCGCTATTTAGTACCAATTATTATCGCTATAAAATCGATTAATTTCAAATTTCCGGCCTTCTGTATGGAGGATTTCAAAACTTTTTGGCACATCGATTGGGATTTTGAATGTCCACATTTGTGCCAAGTTTCGCTAATTACATCCTTGAACTTCTTGAGAAAATCGATAAAATGTGAAATTGCCAAAAATTCGAATTTTTTTGAATATTTCGACTCCAGTCCAAGGGATTTCGGAGATTTTTGGCGGATGCATTGGGGGACCTGAATAGCTATATTCCTGGTAATTTTCATTGATCAGATCGCTGGCGTTATCGAGAAAATCAAAATTACGAGAGTTTTAAAATCGATAATCGCCGATTTCTGGCCTCCTTGTTTATGGATTTTGTTGATTTTTTGATTACAGATGGGGGTCGGGGGGCCAATATTTCTGCCAAGTTTGGTCGCCCAAATTAATACCGATCAAGAAATCAGTATCCCCCAAGGGGTCCAAGTTTAGGGAGGGGGTCAGGTTTTGGGGGTTCGGATCAAATTTTAGAGGGGGTCCGGCTTAAAAATTCAAATTTCGCGCCGAGTGATATAAACAGAACAAATCAGCCGTGCAATCGTAATATCAACGGTGGGATTCTCTTCTCGGATCACTACCAGTTTGCATTATCCAAAAAGTGGATCCGGTCGATTTTGGATATCCTGATCCACACGTTATGGCTTTATCAGAAAATTCCAAATTTGAATATGCGACCCATATTAGTACACGAATATGACCTTCCAAAACTGGGCACTAATAAATCCAGTACAATAAAAAAGGCATGTTAGAAATCGATCGATATGAAATCGATAATCATCAGAATGCATGTAGATAAGAATATGACTACTGTCCTTTTTTGGCACCCAATGATTTCTGATTCGAATTCTTGACAGATTCATTCACGATGGACATTTTAGCCGGTGGCGATTTATTGGCGGCCATTTTGGCTGACGTTGATTTGACGGTCGTGGCCGTGGCACCGGATCCTTTGTACGTATCCGACGAAACGGACGATCCGTCTTCGATCACTTTCGTTTTCTCTTGTTTCCATATCACCTCCAACATGGATTTGAAATCGTTGATGGATAATTGATCATTGTATTCGATAGACCATAAATCGAAATCCATCAATGGATTCGCCACTAATGCACGTCCGAATCGATCGATGGGCGAATCGATCGTGGCGATGGGGAATTGATCTTTGGCCGCTTGACTGGTGGTCGTTGCGGTCGTTTGATCGACGCTGGTTTTGGCAAGAACCGGTTTCTTGGGTAACATTGGCGGTTGTAAATCGGGGTGACGTAAGAAATTGAACGGTCCACGACGTTTGTAATCGTACGGATGTAATTTCTGAATCGATACTCGGATCGGAGATGATTTCTTGGGAATAATAACGGTAGCTTTCGTTTTCTTCGAATCCATCGAACCGCTGCTGGCCGTTTTCATTGTGGAAATAGATACGGACATGCCTTGCTCTGGCATTGCCATCTATGAAAGGCTGGTACGAAATGAGACGAATTTTCACTAGGTCCAGGCTGAACTGCAAGATTCTATGCCGAAGCGAACAAATGGCGGTTGGTATAATCAACCATGGTGCTTCGAATGGTTCTGCATGTAAAAATAGTGGACATAATTCATATATACTTGCACAAGATTGCGTAATTCTGGTAATTTGTTTGCATAGGTGTTTATTACACAATATCATTAATAATAGGCCAGCTGTTATTTGAAAGTCATGTATAAATTAATCTCCACATGATTTGTGAACAGATAATCAATGATGGCTGTGATGATGACCTGAATGTCCGTGTCCATGTCCGGAATGACCATGACCAGAATGGCTATGTCCTGAATGACCACTACTATGACCGTGTCCTTGGCCAGAATGACCATTATGATGACCACTGCTATGATGATTATCACGGTCACCATCCGAGTCATAATCACGGTCCCCATGTGAACCACGATCACTATCCCCATGCCCTCCATAAAGATTCGGACATCCGGATACTTTGTATTCATTTTCATACGCCCTTCTATGATCAGACCCGTAATCCGAATCCAACGTGATTGTTCGGGAAAACGTGAATGATCCACGCGAGACTGCGTCTTGTGGAATAGTCAATTGGAATTTCACTGGCGTCGATGAATCAGTACATTTATGGACTACGACCAAATACGGATCGATTGTACCTCCGAATGGATCAGACGCACAGCCATGGATTTCGAATGATCCAGAAGTTCTTGCGCATCCTTCGCTCATCAGATCATCAGGGCCGGCTGAAATGGGATAGCTATGAGAGTTTGGCCAGGATCAGCAGGGTCACTGGTCAGTGACCGTGTCAGTGATCATGTGATCACTGATTACACAGCTTGATTTTTGGTCAGGATCTCAGCGAGTGACAGCTGATCACTTGATCACACGCCATGATTACCTCTATCTCCATCCATTAGATAAAAATAAACTGGTCTATGTCGACCATTTCGATTTCTACATTCAACACGACCCCTCACAGTCAAACATTGATGCCGTCCCTCAATTATTTGGAAACTCATGATCAATGCCATCAAAAATATAATTTTAGAAGCCATATCGACAATTACTTGTCCTCAGAAATTACTTCTGTATCCAAGCAAAAGTAGCTTTATAGCCTCATATGCCCACGATTTTTATGCCTAAATGATAGCTTATCAATGCGAAGGCGTTGTTTGCGACAACATATTTTGAATTTGGACGATTCCTATGAAATCTCAATTGTCTTGTGATGTTTTTGGAAAATGTGACACTCCATTTCCGTATTTCAACTCAGGCAGAACTTTGTGCCTTTGGGGCAGTTACAGTATGCCTTGGCATTTGTGCCCAGCAGCAGCAGCGGTTACAGTAAGCCTGTGACTCCGCCTTTTGAGCAAGCTCAGTTTGCAAACATGTATTCAGAAAATTATTGACAATTGCTATTGGCAGCTGAAAATGACTGCAATTAATTTGCAAACTTTTTTGTGAATTGCAATCACACCAATTTTGTATTTTCACAATACAAATTATATGTGCCAAACTCGTATACTATCAAAATTTCACAAGCACTACTACAGTTGATCAGAAATAATCAATAAATCATTATTTGAAAAAGAAGAACGTAGGACGAGTGCATCTGGGTAATTGATGTTCAGTATCCGCAATTTCTTCTGGATACGTATCTGCCAAATTGATCACTTTCGAAAACATATATTCACCAACATTCACCGAATCTTGAGGCACTGTCAACGTGATTTTCTTGGGTGACGTTTTGCACCTGTGATAGATTTTTATGATCGGATCGATTGTGCCGATTGGATCCGATGCACAACCGGACATTTCGAACGAACCACTACTGCTTGTATACCCTTCGTCCATTGGGTCATCCGGGCCGCCTGAAGATCATTCATGATCAGGATAATGGATTAAGCGGATTATCTGCAAATGTTTACCTCTATCCACATCAGCCATTTTTATAAATACAGGCGTATCTCTTGGCACGCGTTCATTAGGGCAATCCACACGACCCCTGACACGAATGCATTGCCATCTGCATTCGATCAATCCAATCAATACGAAAGGCAAAATGAAAAATAATGCTTTCGATGCCATCATTCTACGCAGCTTAAAGATGTACTGCTTCGATTGTTATTATGCTCCCAAAGTTTGGGAGGCAAAAATGATAAGCTTATCACTGGTGAAAGACCAGGGCCGGATGAAGTGTTTGTGTAGAATTTCCGTCATTGACAAGGAAGGCTTCACATTTGCAAATGGAAAAATAACCGATTTTCTGGCACTATACTAAAAGAGCCAGCAAATGATATCCGAATAGATTGCATGCAATTTTCATCCAACGCATTCCACTGCGATTTTGCAGTGAAGGCAAGGGCTGAAAAATACATTTTCAGCAACTTTGCTGACTTGAATCGACCGCATTCCAGCCTGAATGAGCTATGACATTGCGCAATCTGGAAGCATTAAAGTCAAACCGCATAATCTGGCCACTTTTTGCCCTCCATGAAATTTGGCACGGCTAACAAATAACTTTGCAACACTGGCGCAGGTAGTGTCATTTTTGGCACGAGGTTTAAAAATATCGCGATTGTGTACATATTTCATCAACAGAATGTGAATCAAAATAATAAAATCCTCGATTTTCTTATCACCCATAAACTAATCAGTGACAAATTTCTCTAAATTGTGCCTGATTGCACAGAATTTCATCATCCCAATGCCATTTTCCTGTTTTCGCACTAAGAGCAGACAAGATCCGCAAGTTCCTGGCGTTATTCTGTTAGCCGTGCCAATTTCCATGGAGGGAAAAAAGTGGCCAGATTATGCGGTTTGACTTTTATGCTTCCCAGCAAGATCCATGCAAATCATGGCCTGCATCGAGTCCATGCAAAATATGCGCATAAAATAGCACAAATCACATCAGATCACTAGAATCACTGATATCACAGATCGACGACCAGATCGCAAGGTAAGATCAGGAAGGAGCGAGCTTTGATAGAGAAGACAGTGTGATGTGCCAAAGCTTCAATTACTGCTTTGGCATCACCAACTGCCTTATGCTCAAAGCACCAATCAGGAATGGAGATCAATAATTAAATCAATAAGGAACGGTGATCAGTGATCAATATGAATCGATGATCGTCGACTATTGCAAATAGAAGTGAAATCTGAACTCATGTGCAATGACAATCAAAACTGCAGTGCACATCAGTCAGACTTCACCACAAATTCGCATTTTGGATAATAGAATAATCAATACGGATTCGAAAAATAGGGGGATTAGCAATATCAAAACTGGGATTTCCAACTAGGATTTACAAACGCAACTAGGGACAAGGTAGGTCCGACAGAACAGAACCGAAATCAACTACTCAAGACTGAAACTGGGATGAAAAAATGAAATTAATTCACACGTCTCGGGGTATATGTACCTGGAAATGCGCCCAGATTTTCAACGCCCCTTTCTCACGAGCTGTGATTGGACAGCAGCATCGACTCGGTCTGGATTCGAACCAGTTCACCGCACATTGTATCTCTGAACTTCACCGCCTTGCCCCCTGTTTAGAAACAAATGGAGAAATTTCACCCCAAACCCAGGCCGTGGGTATGAATGAGATAAAATCCCAATACCTTTCGTGAATTGGAATGCAAAAACGTTCGCCGCATTCGATGAGGCGGGAATTTTTATCAATAGACAAAACAATGAATTTGCAATGTATTATGCGTTGTCCAAGGCCAATGAATGAAAATTAGGGCAATATGTGTGCACAGAAAAATGGACAGAATTCAGGTCGATTCATAAGAAAAACCTACAGTAATACAGGGAGATTATAAAGTTACTTGGCTACTTTGAATTGGAATAACTTTTGATATAAGCATGCGGTGGACCTGAAA
>JAQIWJ010000860.1:0-15369 GCA_034695185.1 Discolaimus major
TTTGTTCGTTTTCAAATCATCCCAGCATAAAATCACCAAAATATCATGTGGCAAAAATTCATGCTCCTAATAATTTATCTGACATTCTATACATTCCTTTTACGATCATGGGACTGGTTCTATTACGATATTTTGCATAGTACTGTTCCAAGTTTTGTGGATCCATTTACATTGAATGCTAGGCAATTGAGAGAATTGCTCGATAGCAGGGGTATATTTCATAATGGTCTTGTGGAAAAGCAAGAATTAGTTCAATTGATCACTGAGTCTGGTGAGAATTGCGGTGCATTGCTGAAAAGCATTGATTGCTCAGGAGATATGCAAAATTTCGGCAAGGCGTTTGGATCAAGGATATGTGTGTGTTGCGAGAAGGCAAGCCATGCACTTGCATAAATTGCGCAATTTGGTCTGTATGCCTCAAGACAGAGCATGTGCAGCAATAGGTGATCATCAGTATGACCTGCGCATATCAATGACCACACAGAAATCAGTGACAAATAATATATGAATAAATGGATGGAAAACGTCTCACCGTTGGACGATTAATCGTTAATTTTGGGGTTTTCTTTCTTTTATATTCATTGAAAATCATCTTTTCCAAGCCACCCTCAAACCATATTGCTTTCAGTTTTGTCATCCAAATTTTACAAGGACTTTGAATCGACCTCATCCACCAGATCAGTACTTAAAAGCTTTCCAATCCACGATTTTTCAGGAGGCGTCAATACAGCAGATTTACACGAAACGATCAGCCTCAATCGGCAGTTAATCCATGTCAGCCAGATGAGACTTTAGTTTCTGATACCAATGGACGTACATGGTTGGAATCAGAAGTCCAGCATTTCACAAGTGGAAGTCATTTATGAACAGGTCAGTGGGAGTTTGGGAAATTGTCTGATATGAAATCATACAAACTGAATCAGCCTCTGATTTAAATTCCAAATTTGGACATGAACCATATGCATATGTTGGGCTTGCATTGTCAAGAAAATTTTATTGAGCCAAGCTGTTGGGTTCAGTGCACAGCATTTCCAGATGCCCGGAAAAGAATAAACAAAACGCGGTACGAGTATCATGCTATGAAAGCGGCAGCGGGCATGAAAATCCGCTGAAGATCACTAGATCAATCGATTAGGGTGGACAAGCATGCTATTCATGATCAGCATGTAGAATTACGTGCTGTCCAATCTGGATGAGGGTGCTTTTCACATGATAATGATTATGATGATATGAGCGGCGTGCGCAGTGCCAAGGGAGAAATGCTTTTTAGAATAAAGCCATAGTAGAACATCAGGCCTTGTCCAACGTGATCCCAACTTCTCAAGTTGGATCTGGTCAATGCCAATCGCATTGATCGATTTGGCGGCTCCAACGCTGTGATTGTAATGTCTAATAAGATGGTCAGCATCAGATTGATGACGTTCCCTTTGGCAATATTGCTAAAATTCATACGTACCTTGCACTGTCAAAATGCAAGCCAAAATTGCAGGCTCAAATTTGGTGATAAAAAATCAGAGATTTCCAGCACGTCTAAAAAGCTGGCAGGCATATCAGTGATTGAATCTTGTGATCAGCCTTATCACCAATAACACATTCCAACACCAGCTTTCCTCAGCATGCCTCCATTCCAATGATAAGATCAATCCAGTTTCAGGTGGAAGATTGCAAAGACAGTGAATGGATTGTTCAAGTAGTGTCCAGAGGCGGTACACCTGCATTGAACGAATATCTTTGGCTGACTGAGACTCATAAGGACATTGTCCCCATTCGGAGTTAGATTTGGATTTTTGATTGCCAATTGGATTACAGGTATGATTGCCACGACTGTACCGCGATTACATCAGCTTGGGTCTGCATAATTTGAAAAAGGTATTGCACAATAAGCCCAATCCAAAACCTGGCAGTGAACATGCTGCAGTGAACATGGCGTTTTCTCAGGTATAACATGACCCTGGATTTGAGGAATGATTCTGAAAGTATAGAAATGGTCAATGCAGAAAATGCATTTGCTATCATGTTGTCCATATCTCATTGCAAAAAGAATGCACAATTGTGTCAAAAATTTCACTGTAATAACCAGATATCATGCATTGCCCATGGTTAGGTGCCATCCTTCCTTCGGATCAGCTGATCGAAAATCATTTCCATAGAAGGTGATTGATACACCAGTGAAATTTGGATTGGCCGACTTTGGGCAATGAAAATTCATGGATGTTTTGGGAAGATGGACGTATTTCGAGGCTTTGTACTTTGACCGGCACCTGCATACTCTAGAATTTGGTGATCATGATTATCATCAATCAATAGTAAAATTTGCATGTATCGTATTCTGATTACCGAGGCCCAAGACAATACCGACAGCTGTCAATTCTGCTTAAAAAATTGAAGCTATGTATCCTGACCAGTCGCCAAACTTGGTATCATTGCCTACCTCTATATTTGCAATGCTTGCATGCCTTGAAAAAATCAGTCTGATCACAGTGCCAACTGATCTCAGCACTAATTGGCAATTCCATTTTAGGATTGGGCGATTTGACGCCAAAACATCAGAAATACATGATGCTCTGCTTTCCATTGGTTCTCATCGGATTATCACTGGTCACATTGGTCATCAATTTGATCCAGAATAAGATTGAGGATATGAAGGAGAGGGCTAAAAGAGAGTTGCTATGCTTGCAAAGACTGAGAACGCGAGAAAGCGGACGTTGAAATTGCGAATGAATATTGAAAGCATGCTGTGGCACCTGAAAACGCAAAAATGGCATTTTGCACAGAAATGACAAAGCACTGAACAATTCAAAATTCCTATTTAGATTGAGTGTTGGGAGGCCTCGGTGCTAGATCATTGACCAAATTACTGCTATTTCTACAGAATCTTCCTAAGCTTACTGCTACCAAATCGATGCATACCACTCATGTGATCACACTGATCGAATCGATTTTTCAGATATGCTAGATCAATTAGGCCTTGATGAAGAATCAGGCACTGATTGGGAAGAACCGGAAGAAGTGGTTTGGCCAAATCAGGACGATTTGGAGGATGAAAGTGGAGGTACAATACCAGCCACCCCAACATCCATGGACTCAACTCCACCTCAGTTACGACCTCATGAACGTACAGGATCAAAAAAAGTCAAATATCCGAAATTGGATGAACGCATACAGAAATGTTTGAATAATATTGCACACAGCATGCTCATTTAGGCGGTGCCAATTACGGATGTATGTTTCTAATCGATAACCGTTTACATTTTTTGCTTATGGTGCCTTTGCCATCTTGATTTTGTGGGCGTGATTTTATGACGTTTCTTTGGCAATGAATTTTATGTGTGGTGACACTAGATGACGTGTGAGCATTCTTGGCGTCGAGCCAAAAGCACTGATTTCTTATCAGCAGATATAATCTTTCATTATCATCAGTAAAGCATTCTGAGGCATAAAATGATAAGGCCATGGAAATTTGATGACACAAAATGCACATTTATGTTTGTAACATCGAACTGAGGTAATATGTGGTGACAAGGCTTCGAAAAATCATTGATCAAATATACATAAAATGAAGGTAGCTGAGGGCTGAGGAGGCTTCGTTTGGCCTTGCGATTAGAGGTTGTGCTCAATTATCCGACAACCAGCTAACCACACTGCCAGCCGACACCTCGCTCCCATGGCACTTGATTGAACTTGAATGGCAGCTTCTTCCTTCCACCGACTGATCCAGAATGAACTACATACCCAAACTAGTCAAGGAGTCAGGCCTTTATATAGAGCGGGCATAAACTTTAGTGAAATTTTAACATCACGTGAATTTATGCTTTGCGCAACAACAAGAACATCCAGTCAGAAAAGTTGACTACGGCGTAGAATTCATACACCTCTCCTCCTCCCCTCCATTTTCCACTAACATCCGTTTTCTGCTTCTACTACGGAGGAGTAGATCGGGGGTCATGCACACGAGGACGTTTTGGCAACAAGCTCATTCGCATTGCCAAAATCGATACAACATTCCAGCTTTCGAGAAAACTAGCTTTTCACTCACAACATTGTCACAGCAGGATTGTGGATTTTTCTTATTACTAAACTCGCACTCATTTTTGTGCCAAAATGAACAGAAAACTTCGGATATACCTATAGCCAATCCCATAGTCAACATTTCGCCATCACAGGGCAAAATGAACTTCGCTTCTAAAACTTACTCCTCCTGGATGGAATACACATTGGAAATAAGCATGAATATATTTGATCAGTTGGTAAGAATATTATAAAAGAAGGCTCGTGGCGTATTGAAGACGTTGAATACCAGATACGTGCATTTACACATTCATATAGCATCGTCATCCGTGTAAAAATGCAGATCTGGCATTCAGCGTATTACGCTTTCGAACGATGATCGACGATCAGAATCGATTAATAATTAATCAATACGATTTGGATGAGGCATAATCGATCAGGCAGGCATCAAAGGATCAAAGCACACGGGAATATTCAGGAAGCATTACAGTATGATTTTTCTCAATGGCCACTGAGGCGAGGCAAGCGTATTCATAGGTGATGATCAGGGGAAAAAACTGAGACGTAGCATAAGGAAAAATATGCATACTCACTATTATTGTTCAGTATAGTCGAAGCACATCCGTCGTGAACTTCCGGTCGCCTTCGCTTTATTGCAGCGCAGTCAGGTGATGATCAAGAGAGTCAGGCGAGAGGTAAAAGAGGCTTGAGGAGAAGTTCATCAAAACACTAACCTACACAGTTTTTGGCCAAGAATTTCACTCCTCTTGCCAGCCAACAGACAGGAGGCAGCAGAGGGGGCAAAATGGCACAAGCGAACAGAGAAGGATGCACTTTCACGTGTCTGGCATTCGGCCAATGCTTCTTCTACTTCCTGCCAGCCGTACACCGTCATCGTCCTTCTCTGTGCCTGCCTCCGGTTTCTTTCTAGAGAATAAGCAAAAAAGCCTAGCCATAAAAAACCATGCCTTCGATCCAATACAGGAGCTGTGGACCAATTACGGACCACGCATCACGTGAATGGCTTCTCTGCCTGATGATGCACAGGACGTCATTAGACGTCATTTCTGCTCAGAATGAATGAGTAGAAGGGGGCAGGCAATGGGCAGGTGCGAATACCGCCCACCAACTTTGGCATTCAGCAGTTTACTTAGGCCTTTTCCCATACTAGCCAATTGTGAAATTCCAATAATTTGTTGAAAAACAACCTCATGCGTCATCCTGAAATGGCAAATAATGAGTTGGCCTATTTTTTCCTCGAAAAAATGTCAGAAAACGTAAATAGAAGGTGGCGTGTTCAACTAATACCCCTTTGATTTATGAGATAACGTAAAATTGCATCAGATCATGGGATTGCTTCTGTTGAAGCAAAGTTTCTATTAGCTGAATCAGCTTCAATGTAAAAGACCATTTGCGGTAACTGAAGAAACTTTTTTCCATATTGGATTTAATATCCATCCAAAGCATCACATGCCTCAAGATACATCTTTTCAATGTTGAACCTGCCTGAATAGCCGTGCATTCATGGAACTGATGAGAAGCTGAACAAGAATACAGTCAGCATGACGTGGCTTGCTAGCAGCTAAAAAATCATGCGTGATATCACCGTAAAAGGCAAGCATACTGTAGCCGCAATAGCTTTCAATGGATTCGAATTTTATTGTACTGATATTTTTGACAGAAACAAGCTAATCAGGTTAGCTTTAGCACTGAATATCGAAAGTGATGTCCCCAAAATGTATTGGCGATTTGAGTGCTTGATTGGGTGACCAGCTTCTGATAATCTTGTATGGACTTTGCATATCAATTCAATGATCGGCTGATCACTATTCCATATGCAAGTGATCACATATCATGGCAATCAGAGATTGCCTTTAAAAATCGATAATTGATCAAATGGAATGAGCCATCCAGCAGTATTGTTTATAATAATACGAAAACATAAGATCTGTTTTACATTGCTCCTGTCAAGGTATTACTTTTTCATTCAACTGATCACCGATCATAAATCGCCAAATTTCAATGCATTTCGCATCTTCTCGTTTTCTCAAATCTGTCACAAATGGGGTTGAATGCCTATTTTCAAAATGCTTTGATGACCACAGCTTGGAATGCAAGTAATGGTGTCTCGATCTTGAATTCTCAGATCACATTCTGATCCAGATAATCAATAATGATTTGCATGCACACTGCGTTTATCCCATCAAGGCTAACCAAGTTTGACATAATCGGATAATCATTGTGACCCAATTCGACCAACTCATCGTTTAGGCTGATCACCAGCCAGACCTTACCAAAATAGGACTGTACCCTATGTCTCATCTCCAATCACATGGCCAAATATGGTTTTGCATGCGTGATTACGATTGATCAGTGTTCGATCAGCATGATCAGGCCAGTGATCACTGATCACATGGCAATTGATGGATTGGTATCAATGTATGCCGCATGATCATACAAGGCCATTTCTGTAGTTGCTTCTGCTCTGAATTTGGTGATGGTCCTTTATCTCCATAAAAATGACTCATTTTTGCTGCTTTCGATGGATGATGTATCGTGAAGCGAATGTTAAAATTACAATTTCAAAAGCTTATCAGCGATCACTAGACCAAATTGCGCAATCTATGCCATCAATAAACTGATGCAGTCGCACGTATTGCCTTGCCTTTTCTTGGCTCATTCTCCCATAAAAGGGCGTTCGAATTTCTCAGTGCCTAGTCAACGTAGTGCAAATTGGAATCCTTGTGTATTCGTAGTGGCATATAGGACGTACATACATCATATCTTCTAGCTAGCTAGCTTAAAGCTTGCTTGAGATTCTGGAAAATTCAGCTAATTCACATTGGCCAGCAATAGGCCTGTTTTGATGAGGCCAAATTGATAAATACTGAAGCCATTGGTTTATTCCAGCTGGTAAGCTGTGCTTAATTCTATGCTATGGAAGCTTCAGATTTTTTATGGGATTTGCTGATCACTGGTTTTCTGAAGTGGCTTGCTTGGACTGGATAGAAATGGATTTCCCTAGCATGAAGCCAAGCAAATGTTCCCTGGATTTGTGCACATGCAAAGAAGCTGGCCATTCATATCCAAACAGTATCCTTACTGCTCACAAATTTCATACGTTCTAATATCTTCCTTATAATTTGGCATGGCTGCCAGTCAAACTCACTAGTGAGTTTGTGTATTTCCCACCTTGGCAATTTTTGAAGTCAGTTCAAAATCAGGCTATTATCGATGAGGTCATATGTAATCAGCTGATCATTTGATCAAGCTCCATCAGATGCATGACTGTTGGCATTCCCCCTAGCCAAAGAATGTCTTTGGCACTGTGATCAAAAATCATGATGTCCGTGATGTTAGCATTGAATTATTGACCATTGATTTATGGATAATCAGCTTTTGAATATTTGTTTTGCAAGAATGAGACCAATGAAGTGATTTTCAACGAATTGCTTTCTTGATAGTGATTTTTTGAAAGTCAAGCCCAGGCAATGTCGTTATGCCGAACGTTCCAAACATGACCAACATTTGCATTAGCATAATAATATGGACATTGCTGATCGAAAATTTTCAGTGATACTTTATGCATAGGCCGATTTACATTGGACTGATGAATCAATCTCAATTGAGAGCCAAATGTTCTATTGTCCTCAAATTTCATGTAATTTTGCGATGCCTCTCCTGATCAGGAATACCTGTCATTTCTCTCCGATTCGCTGAGCCAAAATTTGGTTAATTTTGCTAATTTGTAAGCTATAGTATGCCTGCAGGCCAGCATGGCCAATGTCCATGTGCTTTATCCTTCTGAAGGCATATGCCATTATTCGCAGCCGTTTTCTAATGTACAGTTCCATGAGAAAAAGTTCGAAACGTGGCTTTACAATATGCCATTATATTTTCTTGAGAAGATGAGCGTTGTTGTGTTGCCTTGGTAACAATTTTCATGAGAAAAATTCATGACGGAGGTGATGAGGCACCAAACGAGGCTTAAAACCGAGGTGTAGATGACGAACATCATCTTGTCTTCTGAAAATCCAGCTTTCATGCTTGTCATTGAAGAGTACATTAATGGATTTTGCTAGTGTTTATTTTAAAATTTTTCTGATCATGCTATGATCATAAATTCGATAGCACAGTCGAAATGATAGGCATCTAGTGGCATCATCAAAATCAATCAATGCCATCCTCATTGACCATCCATTGCCTTTATAGATCGCAACTTCTTATCAATAATCAATCGATTTGGATATGGAGACAGATACTAATCCCAATCCACCATCTCAAGTGGATACAGCATTTATCGAATCACTGAAATCGGCTAGTGATCAAGCCGTTATCGAGTGCTTGGGAAAGTTGAATGCAGAGGTAGGTGAAGTTTGGAATATTGAACAGCGGTTTAGCATGGCTCGATCAGACTGATCAGCTGATCATCAGCTCATACAGAATGCATAGACCTGCTTTGTTATCATTGCGATAAGATATATGATTTCATGAGTCGACGAAACCAAAGAAATAATCGAAATTTTCTTGATAGTATTTTTCAGTGCATTTCTGAGTATCATGAGGCTGAAGCCTATCACAATTAAAATCATATCAATTTTTTCAGAATTATGCTTGATTTATACACTGCAATACGCATTAGCCATGGCAAATACTGAGAAACAAGCACAGAAATAGCCGGTTTGGCATGTCCATTCTCCAAATGCAAATTTTGGGATGTACTCGATTTTTGCACGTAAGCAAGATTCTCTGTGTATTGGAGATAGTGCTAAAATTATTATGGTTGATGCTAAAATTGGCCGCAAGGCATACAGAAATGATCATGATTATCGATAGAACAAATTGATCAGGAAATGCTGATCATGCGTTGATGGGGCGTGCTTTCAAATTGAGGGTGTTTGAACAGATAATTGATCTGCATCGATCCAACGCATGCCCATTTGGGCATGCAATTCCAGCCAGCTTTGCAAATTGGCAAATCCGTGATGCTCTCCTTTGCATTCAAAAAAGCAGTGGTCAAAGCACAAGCAATAAAATAAGCTGAACACTTCTTCAATCAATCTCAAATTTCTCAATCATTTCAGTGGTCCAAACGCTTCGAATTGAGCGAATTGGACGGCGATACCAAACGATCATTGGTCGATGCTTTATGCGTCCGTATGGAAAATCCTGCATCATCATCAGCATGTAAATGCAATTGCGTCGAGATCATCCGAATTATGAGTCGTGATAAATCGTCTATCGATCGATGGATCGATGAACGTTTACTCAGTAATCTGGTCAATTTCGCTGGGTTCCTGAAATCGGACCTTGGAACAGAGGCCATGGATGACGATACCAAACGCTTATCATTGGAAGCACAGAAATCATTGTGTAATCTCATGTTCCAAAGCGAGAAAGCCAGGCGCCTTTGCATGTGAGTATACTGTAGATTTGCATTTTGGCAAAAATTGCGCAATTTCATGGCTATGCAAAGGCCATTGTATCTGATCAAAAATTCAAATATTTTCAGCGGCAATGGCTGTTTGGACGGTTTGTGTCAACGTCTCAAATCGGATCCGCATCAAAAATCCCAAGATTACGATCGGAGATTCTATGATCTGCGTTTACTATTCTTGATGACCGCTTTGTGTCCGGACGTGAGGGCCAAATGCCGAGATCCACCTATGGATGGACTTCGATCATTGACGGATATATTCGAATCGTTAATCGGATCAGGCGGTCATCGGAAATCGATCAATGATCAAGGGCTGAATTTGGCATGCGAAACGTTGAAGGTCATATTCAATTTGGTATTGCCGTATAAAAGTATTCAGGAGTTGGACGAGGTGAGACTTGGATTTTTGGCTTGGATTTGGGTCAGCAGCTGCAGTGGCATTTCTGAAAAATATGCGCTTTTTGCATCTGCATAAGATGCAATGCTATTTTTTGAAAGATTTTCGAAATGGAGAGGCACTGGGTGAAACATCAATTGGCAACATAATGCAAAAACTGAACATTTGCTATGCAAATCAATCATGATCATACTTATGATCACTAGTAAATCGATATTTTCAGCCCGAAATGGACAGACTCAATCGTCTGGTGGATATTTCACGTTCAGCTTTATTCGTCCAAGTCAATGATGAAAGCAAAAAAGAAGAATTGCACAGGTATTTTGACCCTTTGGAATTGCCCTTGGCAAAATTGCGCAATTTAGCAATTTCGCAATTGCAATTGCAATTGCCTGCTGCAATTACCTCTACCAATCTGTCCATTTTTCAGCAACGTGGTTAATTTGCTGGCTGCCATGCCATCAGCCAGTTATGTTCGATTGACACCAAAAATCGATTCGGCCACTGCATCAGCATCACCAGTCCCAATTTACGATGGCAGGAATATGGAAGCCATACAAATTCTATTGGATTTCTTGAGTGGACGGTTGGATAAGGTGAGTGATCAGTGGTCACTTTTCCAAACTGCGTTTGCAAACACTGTCCATCATTTTCAGCCTCCACGTGAACAAATGGAAGCCCTGAGTCCGATATTGACCCTACTTATGGACATGGCCAGAAAACATACGTATTTGAGGAAATACATGCGATTCAAAGTATTGCCACCATTGACCGATGTGATGACCAGACCGGAAGAGGGTACTACGTTGAGGAATAAGCTGGTTCGGCTCATGACTTCGGTGACGACCGAAATCAAAGATTTGGCGGCTGATTTCCTTTATGAATTGTGCAATTCAAACAGTAAGTTGAATGGCGGGGATCGGTGGATCATTTGAGAATTCTGGGGCCTTGAGTTCAATGCAATTTGCATGCCGGCCAATGCAAAAATGTTAGCTGCATTCTTATCACAATGCTAATATTTGCAAATAAAAGGCACCCATGCATTGCAATCATCAATGTGTATAATCGATCCAAAAAATCGATAATCGATCAATACCACCATTTTTCAGTCGATCGACTGATCAAATACACTGGATTTGGCAATGCTGCTGGAATGCTATCGACCCGAGGTCTGATGGGTGCAGCTGTACGTCGTGATCCGAATACATCCAGTGCAGACGATGATGAGAATTCGGATACAGAAGAATATCTCCGAGTCAAGGATCAGATTAATCCGATCATCGGTTGTTACGATCCTCCCAGACCTGATCCAATGGCCGGCATGAGTGAGGAGCAAAAGGAATACGAAGCTATGAAATTGGTCGAGCAAATCGATAAATTGATGAAGTGAGTGGATTTTGCAAGATCTAGGGTTGTAAAAAGTTTTGAAATGAAGGAGTCAAATTTTGAGTTGCGATTCCAGCTTGCACTGTATGCAAAAATAATGAGTATATTCTGAACATCAAAATCGAATGCCAAATTTAGCTCTCTGCCGAAATTGCGTAATATGACCATGCACATAAAATCACATGTTCAGATTCCTACAGTATGCCAATTTCATTGACCTTCCATTTCAGGCAAGGCGTTGTGATGCCTGGTCGATTGGGCGAAGATGGTCGTGTTCATCCAGTCGAACATGTCCTGGCATTAGCGGAAGAAGCTGAACGCAGTGGTGTGTTGAGACGTCGAAGATCAACATCGGATGATGAAGTTGATGACTGAGGCGATTGTATTTGTGAATTTCTGGAGCCAAATTTGGTGTGTATTCAATGTCGATTCATTGAATTTTGCATGATACACTTATGCTTTGAAAATCAAATAATTTGCACATTTCTGTATGTGTACACGTGTTCATATGCTTGATACTGTATTTTGCTGATAATCGGATTTTCTTCTAATCAAATGTATTATATGATCTATGCTGTGGACAGTGCATGGCTTTGGAACAGTGGTCATGTCCACTTTGTGAAAAAATTGGAAGGATGTCCACATGCACACAGAAATTATGGACGCCCCTGAGATGCATTGAAGCATGGTACTTCGATGATGAAGTAAGGAATTGTTCAAAAATGTTAAATTTCTTCGGATTCCAGTGATATATGAACAATTGTTCTTCGATCGGTTGGGCTTGAACCGATGATCTTAATTTGATCAATAATCATCTTTAATCAAAATTTGGCTTAGCACGGCAAGTGGAAACGCGTAATGCGTTTCTGATCTTAACGATCGATCGAATCAATCGATATGATCAAATATTATGCCTTTACAACAGCTACTGATAAATCAAAGCATCGTCATTTGCTGATCGCTTGGATTCGGCCATTACCAAATGACCAGCTGGACTGCGATTTACATGAATTATTCTGACCGCTGATTAGGATCAACGCTCGGGGATACACCTGCTTTTTTCCGTTGCTGATTTTGATACATTTTATAATTTTTTGCTCTTTTGGGCAGGATAGTGTCCTATATTGAATGTTCGGAATTTCACTTGCTGTTATACACAATTTGCATCACTAGTGCATATCTAATGAAGGTACAGTTACTTTTGCCATAGCAAATCACTACTTTGGCATTGCATTGCCATCAATCATGATCATTTTAGGTGATCCCCAATCATCAGTGCCACATTGATCAGACCAAATCAACACTGATCACCCCATGGTGATTTCTTGGTTCAAGCACATCTTGGCAATGGATTATGAATGTTTTCCAAATCTGCAAACAGTTATGGATGCAAAGTGCATTCACATTTTGCATTGAATCTTCCAGGATGATAATGTTCGTCTTCCAAGACACACTCCAATATCATATCATTTCAATGCTTTTCATGATCATGCCTTCAGCTAGCTACTGCTGAGGCATTCATATATCAAGTCCTATTGATAAGCAAAAATTGATGAGCTTCGACCGCTCTCAAATGACGTCCTACACTCAAAGCACGCCTTTTCTAATAACCCTGAACTTTTCTGCCGGCTACTAGCTGCTTTTTAATAAAGCTGCTCATCTTTCCAGCAGGCAGCCCTATTCGTGGATGGTCTCATTTCTGACCATCCTAATCCCCAATGCACAAGCCAGGATTCGTGATTAGCAGCCTCTCTGCGTCTATTAAAAGAAGGCATTTCGCGTGGTTCTAAATGCCCTAGACATTTTTTGCAGCTTCTTTGAAAATGGACATCCAATGCTTAGGTGCGAGTCAATGAGTCCTTGAGAAGAAGAGGAGAGTTCACATGGGAAAACGAGGCGCCAATTTTCACTTCTTCCTCACTCCTCAACGCCTACTCGATTGCTCTTCTCTTCTCATAGGCTTATCCTTTGAAGAAAACGGCTAATACCCTAGAAGGCGGTCGGATTGATTACCGCATTGGCCTGCGGCTAGCTTGAATAAGATTCGTCTAGTCAAAAAAGAAAGTCACTCTTCTCTGCTAGACGTAAGCTATCATAATGGAATTGGATTTGGAGGGAGGGATTAGCTCGGATTTGGGGGCTGTGCATGGAGCGTGTGAATTTGATCAGTTATTGATCAATGAGAACAAGCTTGAGAAAATCTGAATGCAATGGGCTGTATCATTCCGTTTTCGACTGCAAAGTTAATGTTGACAAAGATGATCTTGAGAAGGCGAAAATTGTCGATTTTTAGTCCACAGCAGATGTTGATTTTTGCTTTGATAGATGGAATACCTGCTTACGTTTTGCTATTTCGGTCGACAACATCATGCTAAAAGCATTCAGTTTCCACTGTCAAACTGAAAATCAGCTTTATCATTCAGATTGCGCAATGTATCCTCAATTCTTTTATCAATCCTGTCCTTATTTAGCCATGATTGGCAATTTTCTCCACCATTTTTCTGGAATCCAGTGCTATTCATGGCCCAGTCCAAATTGCGATGGCAAAAAGCCAGGACCATAAAATTATATTCCATCTGCTCATTACAAGCAGGAAACGCATGCTAGTTCCTGCCTTTCCATTATCCTTTGGATTTTCTCAGATCCAGAACCATCTGGAATAAGCTCAGTCTTTCTATGAAAAAGCGTATAATTGACAGAGTGAATTTGCGATTATGGAACCAACGAGTGCAGTGAATTTTCACAAATCACTGAACCTTCTCATATTTCATTTTCTAGCTAACGACCTATGGAATGTTTTCTTGACTTTGATCAATGCCATCTTGGGTGGCGCAGTTACTGGCCTATGATTAATCTAATTTCTTGAGAAGAAATATGCATACCAGATGGTCAGATTTTTTGCAAAGTACAGAGTAGGCCTTTCTCAATCAATTTATCCTAAGAAATTCAATTAATCAACAGAAGGCGTGTGAATAAGCATTGGTGTTATGTTAGGCCATTGGATGTGCTACTTGTTTTCTACAAGTTGGTCAGTTTGAGGATTTTTAATAATACATGGATCACCGCTACTCACGTGCAAAAATCTGAAAATTGCTAAGCTTTCATATCGTTCTTGGCCATAACCCATGGCTTTTTCCTGACCAGACACACCTGAAACGGCCATTCAAATCAACGGGGGATTCTGGAATTGAATCGCCACCCACTGTGAACCTAGGCAACCTTGACTTAATTGGTCATTTCGTTTATCCTGAAGTTCAGGAAATGTGCGTCAATAGCTTCGCCAAATTTAATGAGGCGTTTTTCCGCATACTTTATGACTGAGGATGTTGATCATAGGCTTGGCTAGGCGTTCGATTTGTTTTTATTGGGATTTATGAACATCCTAGAAGTCAGGTTATGAGTTTTCGGGTACCTGATTTTTTTATGGATTTCAGGATGAGGATACTGATTTTCCAGAAAGATGCGCAGAATGATGAACGAGAATGCTGGTTTCACTGCTAGCTTTTATATGTATTCTGCAACTTCAGCAGTTTCCTGCATGGAGCTTGGCTGTGAAGGGCCTGATGTGCCAAGCGGCAATTTTCAGAGATTGCTTGTGGGTCTTCGCTGATTTCACCCTATTGCGAATATGCACAATGAGTTCACAGTTGTTGAAAGGTATGACCAGTGGTCAAATTCTCACAGAAGCTTCTGAATGCACTCAGCTACACATCTTTTATCCCTGTCGAGATTAGTCCATAAATGGACATGCCTACATTGCAACTTTTTCTATTCAAGTCTCCAATGTCCAACTTCGTTTTCCCAACACCCATGCTGAAATCAGCTTCAAGGCATGCAATCGGTGGAGTGGGTGGTGGGCATTCCAATTCTGCCTGTAGCTTCAGAAAATGTCACTTCAAATTATTCACAGACCTCCGATTGAGAGGCTTGTTCAAATGTATTTTTATGCGTACACACTGTCCTCTCGCTCGTTATCATTGGCAAAAAATGCTCGACATGCCCTCTTCTCAGTCTTGATGTTCGATCCGAGAAAATACATTCTGGCTGGTGCTTCTTCATTCGACCTGAAAATTATTCTTCACTCAGACGAAAGAAAGGATTGGCATTTCTGATGAAATCTTCGAAAAAAGTGTTATCTTAA